>VZTE01001013.1:0-17570 GCA_013397775.1 Eulacestoma nigropectus
ACAGTCTCATTGGCACCTTAATTCACGCAGAAGCATCTCTCACTAATCACATTTTAGCAGAGCCTCAAAACTGGGCACAGTGATCGAAGTGTGGCCTCCCCAGTGCCCAGCACAGAGGGACAATCACCGCCCTGGTCCTGCTGGCCACACGATTGCTGACACAGAAGGCCAGGATACCACTGGCCTTCTTGCCCACCTGGGCGCATGCTGGCTCCTGTTTGCTTTCCAGCCGCTCTGTCCCCAGCCTGGAGCACAACAGGGGTTTGTCATGGCCCAAGGTCAGGACCTAGTCCTTTTTCCTATTGATCTTCATCCTTCTGGTCTTGCACCATCAATCCAGCTTGTCTACATCCCCCTGCAGATCCTTCCTACCCTCCAGCACATCGAGACTCCCTCACAACTTGGTGCCATCTGTGATCTCTCTGTGAGTGTCCCCACTCACCTCAACTAAATAAATAATGATATTAATCAGGACTGGACCCTATACTGAGCCCTGGTCTCCAGTAATGATCGTCTGTCAGCTGGATTTAACTCCATTCACCACCACTCTCTGGCCCAGCCATCCAGTAATATTTTGCTCAATAAAGAGTGCATCCATTGGAGCCATCAGAAGCCAGTTTCTCTAGGAAAATTCTTTGGGAAATGGTGTCAAAGCCTTTACTAAACTCCAGGTAGACAAATCCACAACCTTTGCCTCATCCACTTAAGCAGGTCACTTTTTAATAGGAGGAGATCAGATTTGTTCAGGCAGGACCTGCCTTTCATGAACCAATGCTGGCTGATCCCCTATTTGTCTTGTATGTGTTGCAAGATCACACTTAGGATGATCTGGTCCATGACCTTCCCTGACACCGAGGTCTGGCTGGCAGGCCTGGAGTTCCCCAGAACCTCCTTCCAGCCAAGGCACACTGTGACACACAAACCTGTGTGCACCAGGAATTAAGTACTTGGGACTATGCCTATGCCAGCAAATTAAATGGAGTCAGGAACTGTCCTTTGGTGCTGAAACTCAATTGCATACCTTGTTAGATTGTTGGCATTGTTCCTGGTGTTCTTTTAGCCAACCAGCACTGTCCCAAACCACTCCTTATCACAGCTCAGTAATTAGCACAGGCAAGCAACAATTCCCAATAAGCAATTTCCATGCAGCTACACTTTACTGGAGGGTGAGAGAATGAGGTTTTTTTGACATTTTAGAGTAGCCCTTTCCATGCCAAGGTGTCCCAGTGACAGAGAACAGTCCTAAACAAGCACAATTCATTAGTATAAATTGAGTTTATGCATCCTGATTCCTAGATGTTTACCCTAAGCCAAATATCATCTGAATGTTCTGTTCCAAGCTTGGCTGCTACTATCCAAAAACATTTCAGGAAGAATAGATCTGAGACTGGAAGGAGTTAAGTGATGAGATGAACCCTGATTTTAAAAGCAGGAGCTTTGCCCACAAAAAGTGCAAACTCATGACTGGGAGGAACATACTGATGACTTACTGGGTGTTCTTTCATCAATGCAGATTTATTTTCAAATTACTTTTTTTGGCATTATTTCCAAAGGAAGGTGCTGCTCATGTTAGAGCTCTGCCCTGGCTACCATCAGTTCATTAAACTGCACCACTTCAAAATGCCAGTAAAGCACCAATGACTGGAGCCACTGCAGCTGGGATGATGTGATTCTGCAATGAGAGCAGCTGTAAACTTTGTACCAGCAGGAGTTGTGCCACCAGCTTGTGCTGGTGGTTTGTATTGGGGTAGCCGTGCCAGAGATTGTAATGTGGGAAAACCAGCAGCATAATGGAATCTCAGAAGTGTTGTTTTTATCTGATTGTTGTTCATTCTGCCCTGGTGCTCTGGCTCAGAGCTCAGTATTTGTCTCTCATTCGAAGTGAGCTCATGATATCAGTTTGATATGTAGATATGCAGCATGTATAGAAGAACTAGGAAAATGAACTGTTAACCTTATCCTGGTCCAGGCATCAGTGGGATCCTTTGGAAACCTTTACACTTCTAGAGCATTTTTGCTAGGTGGTACCTCCAATTATGTTTCCATTTCCATTCCATTCCAGTGGAGAATTATTTTCTTCAGTTTTTCACAAAACCTGAAGCACTGTTTCTAAGATGAAGGACATCAAGCCTCTGATCCTTTCAGGCCTTCTCCAGAATTAAGTATTTCCTCCTTTGCAGATCTTATATGTTATCCCAGAAGTTCTATTTCCTAGTGAGGTCTTTTCTTAGATGTCTGATATCCATAGAAGTATTTGAAATCCTTTATCTCAGAGGCTCGATTACTTGTATGAGTAGAGTATTCAGAAACTGCAGATCTCCCTTCTGAATTAATGTAGCTGGTGACAAATTTTACTGTTTCCTTTCTTCGCCTGCTCTTTCTAAGTGCAGTAAGTCCACACATAGACTTGCTTGGAACATGTCCTGCTTAAATGCCACAGCCAGTAATAAATCAAAATGAAAATGTTACATAAATAGGCCAGAATAAAGCTGGCTTTGCATGCTGCCAGCCTACCTGAGGGAGGTCTTGTTGTCCTTAACAATAGCATTAATTTTAACTTATAATAATTTAACAAGCTTACATATTAAGAAGAGAGATATGCAAGTATGGAAACACCAAAAGAGATCAGAAAAAGCTTGATGATAACTTTTTCTGTCAGAACACACTGTGACTTGAAATGCTTTGCAGATCAGGTTTTTCAGGTTCTTTTTCAGGAATTCTCTTTTAGAAGAAAACGCAGGGGGAAATTTCTAACCTTTTGACTTTTTTCAGAATCAAATATTTAAATTTTACAATCAATGCATCATTTTGATATGTGTCCTCAGCAGAGTGGATGCTGTGGTGCTAACCATCATAGCCTTAATCTCCTGCCATTTTGCTTTCTGACCACAGAGTCTCTTTGAAGGGCAGTCTGCTAAACAAAACTGGTGCTTCTCCAGAGAGCGAAGAAGTGCTTCACAGAGGTGAAGGGTAAATCACAGACCTCTATGATGATTACCAAAGTTCAGTGTGCAGGATCTTCCGTTTCATCAATGTAGAGATCTGGCAGCAGGTGGCTTCTCCAGCCATAAAATCCACAGCAAGGTCAGGTGAGTGCCTTCACAGTCCTCCACATCTCCTGCACCTGGTCAAAGACACAACTCCATTATCTCTTTTACCTTCCGTTTCTGGTGGATCAATGTGGACATATCTTCATCTCTGCTGATGGACTAAGGGCCCTTGATGTTCCTAGTGCAGCATTAAGGGGAACTCAGATAATGCCCCAGGAAGGTTAGGCTGAAAGCCTGCTAGTTAGATGATTCATCTGACCTAACATTAGGTGTCTGCCACTTGCCTGGGCTTTTATTACATTCAATAGTGACCTGATCAGTATAGTCCATGGAGATTAGTGCATGATTCATCCTAACAAATGCAGCTCTCTCACTGAGGATGAGATGAATCATGCCACAAACTACAGTAAGTCTACTGACTAACTCTTTGCTGACTGCAAAGGCAGCCCAGAGTGACTTGCTTAGAAATAAAAGTCTAACTCTATAAATATTCACATTTAGCTAACCAAATTCCACTTCATATATCTTAAGGGCTCTCAACACTTCTGAAATAACTTTGACACCTGCATTTGAACACCTGAATTAGAAACATCCATGTTTGAGTAATCATACTTGAGAATTCTGCTAAAATCATGGTGTACCTACTGATGCTCAATTACATTGTTAGGAGGACACAAACAGTGGCTCTTCCTGATGCACTACACTGAGGTGTGTTGTAATACTTTCCAAGGGATGTGAGAGGTTTTTGTCTTAAAGAAGCATCAAAGGTATTATGGAAAGGATTCAAATGATTCAGCTTGAATACGCACAGCAGA
Source organism: Eulacestoma nigropectus (assembly GCA_013397775.1). NCBI lineage: Eukaryota > Metazoa > Chordata > Aves > Passeriformes > Eulacestoma > Eulacestoma nigropectus. The sequence continues at coordinate 3,866 of VZTE01001013.1, forward strand.
TAAGTAGATCTAGGTGATTCACTTACTTCCCCTCTGGTGTGTTTTAAGCACCTGGGAGTGAAAAACTTACTTGGTTGAGATATTTTTTATGGAGGAGAACAAAGGAGTTCAGGCAACTTCATCTTGTCTCCTGCTGCACTGTTCTGTGGATTGACACTGTCTGTCTGACAAACTCAGAGAGAGTTGACTTCAGTAAAGCCCAGATTTTATCCCAGAAAGATAAAGCTGAAAAACTTACACAGCTTTGAGCTGTGATTACAAAATCCATTATATTAGTACTTGGAGTTTTCAGTTGGGATCTAACTTTTGGGGTCAAATTAAACTATGTATGATAGATATTCTGCTAAAAGCAAACAAAGAATAATCTGTCCAGCTAAATAATAATACTTCCCACATATTCCCTTTTCTAAACTGTAGTAAGGAGAGTCAACACAGTTTCCCACAGAGTTAATCATGCCTTGAGCATCATATCATCAGAAGACTGTGGATGGAATAAATTTTTACTAAAGCTAAATATTTATTTAAAGCATAACAGTACCAGTAGAAGTTATCAAGGTATCATCAATAAAGGAATAACTAGATTTTGAAAACAAAATAAAATGGAAATAAATAAAAAATCTATCTTGAATAAGAAAGACTCTGGAAAATCATGGAATCATAGAATGATTTGGGTTGGAAGGGACCTTCAAGATCATCTCGTTCCAAGCCCTCTGCCATGGGCAGAGACACCTTCACTAGACTCAGAGCCCCATTCAATCTGGCCTTGACACCTCCAGGGCTGGGGAGTTTTTAATAATGCCTGAAATCATTAAAAATGCCTCAGAGTAAGGAAAACCATCTCACTTTTTTATGTTCTGGATATGGCCTCTAGATGTTACTGAAAGCAAGACACTAAGAAATTTGAGAAGGTGCTTATGTCAGGGCTTGAGAGAGTACCCTGGAGATACAGGTTGCATTGTGTCATAGTTCTCCTTTCTGGTATGTCTAAAAGAAACATCTGCAATGCTCCCCTGGCAATGCAGGTTTAATGCCAACACAGTACAATTGAATCATATGCTGTAGCAGGTGTTTAGCAGACTAGTCAGGACATTAGCAGAGAATAAGACCAGAGCTGTTGTCTGGGGGAATGAACAATGTGATGCAAGAAGCTGTTCAGTAGTTCCCAGCAATGGTATCAATTCCTTGATACACTCCACACATGCACATAGTGCTGCAAGAATATAATGAGGCATTCTGGAAGGATACATCTGGGAGTCCCTGAAGAAATCTAAAAGTGTTTCTTTTGCCTTTGTAATGTCCTGTCCTCTCAAAGTGACCTTGAAAAATTCTTCTAGGACACATGAGTCTACACTATCATTGCTGCCTTACCTTTCCTTATCTTCCGTTTTGGAAAGTAACCTATTATCTTGCACATAAAAATATTCCGGAAAGGTTTTATGAGAAATTAACCCTAATTATACTTTTCATTCTCTTTCAGGGAATAACCCAGAAACTTGAAAGCCATTTCATTATATAGCTGTAAATGAGCCACTCTAGGCTATATGGAGGTCATGCATATATTATATTTATCTATCTATCTATCTATCTATCTATCTATCTGTTTATCTATCTACCTATCTGTACTTGAATTGTTTTTGTTTATTAAATATTCCTACTGTCATGAAAAGAAGTGTATAAACTTCTTTTTTCTTTTATCCATAGTGTGGATTTCCTAGGGAAAGGAGAATGCTACCAAAGTATGGTACAGTACATATATGCCAGAGTACATCCATCATAAAAATCAGCACTAGCAAAGAGTAATACAAAAGGGAAGTAATTTCATGTTTATAACTGAAAGACACTGAGCATTTTTTAATCCCTTCCTTATATTAATTATCATCTTTGAAAATAAGGCTAGAGATTTTGTTTCCTGTATTTTACAGTCTATATTTCACCTAGATGGAGCCATCTGTGGAGCTATTAACTGCACATGGAGACAGCCAAACCCTTTATTTCTGTTTAGACCTTCCCTAATGGATGCATTTTCTGCTACAGATGCCTGGAAGACTCAATGAGATGACTACAATTAGGTGAACTGAGCCTTATTCACAGTTCTTTGCTGGTGAATATCTAATTTCTACAGCACAGGATGGGACACTTCTGTAACACATCAGAAATGAAGTTGCTCCACTGAGAAGAGCAAAGAAGTTGTTTTACAGATTAGCCTAAAGTCAGCTGATTAGAGATGGAGAGATGAGTTCAGAACATTGGGCTTAATTTGTCAGACCGATGCCTTAGGTTTTAACTTTTATATTTTTCAAATCCTGTACTGCCTAGTGTGTAACTCTGAAGTTTCGTGCGGCCTGTCAACTACTGTTCTCTCATGCTGGTTAGACATAACAAACCCTCTCTAAGTTTGCTCTTCAAGGACACCAGGCCCCAATGTCTGTAAAATAAAGCCTTGAGAGCGGGGGCAAACTTGGGGTAATTACATCATTAACTGAGGTTATAATTGGAGAATTAACCCTGATATGCAAATGGACTAAACTTATAAAAGTGTGAAAAACCCATGACCCAGGATCCATCTTGGGTGTAGCCTTTTGACTGCCCAGGGTGTACCTTGGAAAGCCCTTCAAATAAATACCTATCTTTATTCTCTTATTTTTGTCTAGCCTCTCTGTTTTAGGTGGCCACCTCAAGGCATCAAGACCGTGATTTTGCATTTGGGCTTAGTTTAATAAACCTATTTTGTGGGGAAAAATATTTCCTGAAATATAAATAAATCTGGGTACCTCAGGAACACCTCATATTAAACCATCTCTCAAGAAAATCATGCAAGGCATGGAGATCAGGTTTAAAATGTGAGCAAAACTGCTCTCTGAAGCAACATACACCAAACATCGAAGAACCTAAAAGGAATCTTCACAGGATGCTTACTGTCCTAAAAGATAAGGGACTGCTGTGCAGCATTGGGATGTTTCATTTCAGGAAAGCTTTTCCCCATTCCTTTAGACCCCATTTCTTTAGACCCCATTCCTTTACAACTAAGACTCATGATTTTGCTGCACCTGGACCTTGCAAGATATGCTTTTCCACTTATCAAATAACAAAGCAGCACTTTTTTTTTTGCTCATCCAGAAGTTTTGAAGAGCTACCTTCTCACAATGAAAAATACATGTTTTAAACTAAAGGATTGGTGATTTCTCTCAGTTCTACCTAGGAATTGTTATTAAGGTGCATTGGCAATGCTGGGAAGGAGGAACTTAAGCAGCTCCAGTCCAGCCTTTGTGTGACAGGTAACTGCAGCTGCTCTGTGATTTATAGACTTAGTAAGGATGTTCTTAGCAGTCCCAGAATTAGGATGAGACAGATTGCTGCACCGGAAAATATAATGTATGATGTTGCATTAAAGCTGTTACCAACTGAATCTTTAACTTGGTATAATTTCTATAGACGTGTAGCTGCTTACTGAAGGCAAGTAAGTCATTAACATGCAAAAACATTTCTTTAGAGAATGTTTGCTTCTGAACACAATATGGAGCACAGAACCTTTGGATGAACTCCAAGTTGTCAGTAGTAGAGTTGAGTGAATGATTCAGAGCAAGCAATGTGACTGATGAATTTTTCTTTCTGTTAAAAAAGTGTCTTCAGACACATCAGTATTTCCTGAGACTGATTTGTCTCCAATCAAATTGTGGAAAGGGAAAAAAACCACCACAGAACAAAAAAACCCCTTAAGTCTATATCTTGATCTTGAGAAATCTCCTTGAGAGTACACATTACTCCACCCCCATAGCCTAGTGCAAGAGGAGAATTTTTTAATTGAAGGAAACAAAAACTAGATGTTTCATCTAAACAGGAAGCTGCTGTGAGGAGGATTGGTGGTGTTTATCAGAGTGTATGGCAGAAAAAATTCTATTGGGTCTGTCTTTACTTATTAAGAGATGTTGAGTTAAAATCTGTGTAGGAAGGTGATGTGAGTACTACTGTTGAAAAATTGCATTTGTAGTTTATTTTTGGAGGTATTTTTTTCTCTGTCTGCAGTGATGGGGCAGTTATCACTCCAAAGAAGCTCTTTGAGCCTGGTGAAACAGCAAGGTTCTGTGGAGATCCACACTGAGGGACCTCTAAGTATTTGGATCCTTTGATCTTTAGTCATTGGCACTTGGAGACATGGTTCAGTGTGGCCATGGTGGTGCTGGGTTAATGTTTGTACTCAATAGCCTTAGAGGTCTTTTCCAACCTAAACAATTCTATGGTTCCATCCCTTAAAATACCAGATCAGGAAGACAAAATCAAGGAGTTTTGCAAAGGATACTCTGAGACGGTTGAGTTTGGCTACAACTCCTCTAGAAAACCAGATGTTCAGATGAACATCTCAGGCTTCAGATCATATTTCCTGATATGATCTTCTTAGATCTGGGACATTTCTCACCATTCCTCATTAGCTGTGGTGAGGACAGAACTAGTTCCCATACAGAGATAAAACCCCTGCACTCAGGACTTTCCTGTCAATGGATTGATGGAAAAAGGCATAATAAATGGCCTTGGTGATGGGCAGTAATGCAGTCAGTGGGATATACCAGCAAGCCCCTAGAAGATTTGCTGTCTCTTTTATGCTTTTCTGATCTACTTTTCCCTTTCTCCTCTCACATCTTGTCAGTTCAGAGTGCAATCTGGCTGAAGGAGAGCTTAGCTCTGTGCATGCAAGATTCCCATTTAAATGGATATTCTGGCTTCCCACAAGGCCTCCAAATATCTGGACTCCAGCAGTAATACAGTCATAAAGTCTGCTAAGCTATCTCCATACTACTGGCCATGGATTTCTGCCAGATTTGTGGCTCATTATTCAATGCTTCATGTACTGGCTCAAAAATAGAAGGAATGTTTTGGGTTATAGGAGTGATCTTTAGTGGTTTGGGAAATCCCTTTTCTTTAAGAGCCCAAGAAGAAAACAACTGGGGAAACACAAAATGGATTTTCCTGTAATGGTAGAAGCACTGCTGTCAGTATGCTGAAGGAAGAACTAACCTCTTACTAAGCTGATTTTTTTTTCCCCATCAATTTGTGTTTAGTTAACAGTGTTTAAACTGCATCATTATAATCCTTTCTTCTAATAAATGCTTCAGCCTTTCAACTAAAGCAAGGTGGTTTATGTGTGTGTACACTGCAGAGCCAATCTGCAGTGCCTTGTGGCAGTGTTTGCAGAGGATGAAGTAGGAGTTTAGTGCCATCTCTGGGGAATCAGACCACTATTATTTACAGTCGTGTAAGTCCTTGCATATAATTTCTGAAATGTCACCCTGATGCAGTACATATCAAAGTGTGAAATTCTGTGCATGTTTGTGCCACTAGATTTTGGTATGGATTTGGAATTTGAAGAGCAGAAACTAGTTCCACTAAATAATATCAACCTTGTGGAATCATGCCAGCTGCTTCCTGCTAATGTGACCTTTTCTTCCATGTTTCTCTTTCCCTGTCTGGCTGATGGATAGGATGATTTTAAGAGACTTTAGTACATGATAGGGCTGCCAGGTTTGGAGCCACATCTAATTATTTCCAAAGGTCAGAGGCTCTTGCACTGGGCATTCGTGTTTGCATTCCTACTCTTAATTTCCAGGAATACTGGTGACAAACATAAGGCAGAGGATATTCTACTAAATATATGAACCCTTGCCTCGATATCACTGCTTTCTTATTATAACATATATTTTAAAAGACACCAACTTATTCCTTACCTGCCTGCTTGTAGGTCTTTTTGTACCTTCCTATTCCAACACTGGGCTTCCCTGGAGACAGAACTGAATTAGAGAGACTGCTGGATTGATTCAGTCTGGCAGTTCCTGTGTTAATATTGGTCTTAACTTCAGGAGCTGTCAAACAATAAATAAATTAATGACAGACCAAAACATGCCAGGGTTTTTATTTTTGACATGGCAGAAGAAAGAAAAACAGAACTGAAACAGCTTAGGTCTCCTACTTTGTTCTATCTGTCCTGAGATAGAAAGAAACCCATTTAAACTTTTCAAGATCAATATCCATGAAAAACGTATGACTAAATAAATCAAAATGAGAAAATCATTGACTAAAGTCATATTCTGGATATCTAGACATTAAAATCTAGGTTTACATTTTGTCAGCCACTATTTTTTGAGCCCTATATGCTTCAAATTTGAAGATTCTGTAGCTTCTTTGAATTACTTTTACATTTATCTTTCTGTGGATCCAGATCTTTGTTTTTTGGTTAGAAGGAATGAAATTCCTGAGGACTACAATGTTTCAGATTCTGTGCAAGCTGTAAAGTTCCCCTGAAACCACTTTCATTAATTTTGCAGAAGTTGCAGCCTTAAGGCTTTAAAAAGTGCTAAGCAATCAGCAGTCACTCATTTGGGAGCCTAATTATGGAGTTAGGAAACCAATATGTCCTGGTCTATCACTTGCCTTGCATAATATGTGTTCTGGGACTTAACCCCACACCTGCTTGTACAGATGTGTAAATACTTGAGACTGCTGGGTACCAACACAGAGATGTCTTTCCAAGTATGCCACTGAGTGACATGGGAAAGCATCTGCATCCTTCAGCCCATCAAGAGGAGTCTCCTGGTGGCTGAAATTGGTATTTTATTGTTTCAGATATCATCTGAAGTATTTGAAGTGTCTCTGAGTAGCAAAATAATGACCTCTAGTCATATCTAATGACTTGATATGCATACGGACATACATTGTTCTGGAAAAGTGCAAACATTGTCCTTTCAGATGTGGAATAAACAGAATTAAGAAAAGATGTGTTATTTTCTGAACTGTTTCTTTTTAAGGAACGTTTCTAAATTCTATGCTAAACCAACTCATCTCAATTTTAGCAATAATTTTTTTCCTTCTATATTTTATTGACAATGGCAATAGACACTGGCTTTTGAAGGGAAAGCAGAATAACTTGGAATGGACTGGCAATGTTTGTCTGACAGAGGGTTTGAAAGAGGAGCTGAGCTCACCTAGGTGGACCAGGCAAGCCATGATCTCAAACTCATATGCTCCTGCTTCCATTTGCTCATCCCTAAACTGAATCCCTGCCCTCTCAATTCTTGTTTTCCCTGTTTTAATAGCCTGAGGTGATGCTGCAGAGTTTGAGACTTTGAGGCTTTTGGAGGAATGTAAATCAACCTTTTTCTTTTAAGTATGAGATGACACTGGTGGGTAAGTGCTGCCCAAGGGCCAAGTTCCCGTCCAGCTGCTGTGTCATTCCCTTGTCAAGAGATCAAGTGGAAATAATAGAATGAAAAATCTCTTCATTTAAGACAAAGACAGGGAAATCACTTTCCTATTGCCACCATGGGCAAAACAGACTTGACTTGGGGAAAAGTGTCTCAATCTATTATCAGTTATATTAGATTCAGGCAATCAGAAACAAAGACAAAAGTTAAAACACCTCCCTCCCACCCCATCTCCCAAACCCAGCTTTCCCCCTTCACTCCCAATTCCTCTCCCCCAAGGGTGCAGGGATGGGGCTGTGGTTGGTCCCTCACAGCCCCAGCATGGTCTGGGCTGTTTCCCTGGCTACAGTCCTTCAGGAACAGCTGCTCCCAGGGGAGGTCTGCCCATCTGTCTCCACATTCTGTGGTTCTAAGGGTTTGCTGCCTCCAGCCTCCTCCTTTCCCACTGGAGTGAAAGTGCTCCTCTCCAGGACAGTCATGGAGGTACATGAAGAAGCTCTTCTTCCATATTCCTTTTAGATACTGAGTTCCTCTTTGCTTTCATGCCCCGCAACTCCTTCCAGTGCGAAAAACCCCACGAATGCCTCCTGCCAGTCTCTCTTCCTACACATATCCATCGTCAACTCTTTCCTCTTGATGGGACTGAAGAGTCAACTGTGAATGCCATATTTCCTGAAAATGGTGCAATGCTTTCTGAATTACTCAAGCAGTGGCTTCCTCTGAGGTTGCTGGACACATGTCCCTGGAATTCTTGCTAAGAATTGTAAAGAAGGACAAAGACCAAGGGTGTGAGTTTAGGTAAACTGTCCTTTACAGTTGTGGAGAAAATGGAATTGGTCCCCACTGTATATGGTCAGAAACCGGGAATAAAGGCACTGCAATAAAATCACCAGGTGATGTTAAAACGGTAGGAATCATGGATGCCAGAGTGGACAGGCAAATAGTACAAGGAACTTGATGTAATAGGAACATGGGAAGAAAAACAATTAAATTATATTGAGGAAAATGCGAACTCTGATCTGGGTGCATTGAGGGAAAACTCATCCCAAATATCCTCTTGTTAACAGAAAGGAAAAGCCTGAGAAAAATCTAAGCTGAACCTAAAAAATCTACAAAAAGCTCCACAAGCAAGGAGATTTTCCTGGTACTCCCAACCTTGCTAATCTGGGAATTTGAGAGGGGATATGTTTGCCTGGGCGGTGATGAGGAAGGATGGGGTAATGGAGAAAGCCTCTGCCTCCAGCATCTTCAAGTGCTGTGTGCACACACTCATCTTCCACTCAATGAAATTTCATTTAGATTGTTGCCCCACCTCCCCATGACACAGGATTTGTGTTTCCCGTGGAGAGACTCTCCCAGGTGACTCCCTGCTAAATTTCCCATATTATAAGTGTCAAGCAATAATTATAAAGACATATAAGGAGAGGCAATGACTTAGAGAAACTGCAAGAAAAAGATGTGATTCTTCTGGCAATGAAATTGTGAAGAACAGCTCAAAGAGGAAGATGAAAAAATAGATACCAAAACAGGAAATATAAGATTTGAAAAAGGAGTCAGAGCTGCTAAAGCTGTTTTTAGAAGAAAACAGTTTATAGAACAGATTATTCTCTGAGCACAACTGGTCAGAAGATAAGGCAGTTTAGCTTTTTAAAAAACAAAAATCTTGCAAGGAATTGATCTGAAATGTTTTTCAGGTTCAGAACCATCATCCCCCTTCTCTGCTGCTTTGTATCTGGGACTTACAGGCCTCCAGGCACCAAGGAAGACAACTTCACCTCAGCCAGAATCACATCACATAGTTGGTTTTTCTCCTGATATCTGATATGAACTAACATCCCCAACAGAAATTGCCAGTTTAAATCATCAATTGCTAATGATTAAATTAGCCTAGGCCTAGTTAGCTATCTAAAAATTCAATCCCTTTTGGAATTATGTTTATGATCTGTCTGATTACGGAAACATAGGAAAATGCCCTGCATCATTTTGTGATATGAGAAAAACTAAATGTTTGTGAAAAACAAAAAAGCTTTTCACTTTGCAGAGATGAAACAAAAAAGTCCGTGTTGAGGAGAGGTTTATTTTATTTCTGTTTGAGAGAACATGATGAAATAAAGTCCAAACAAATCAAAACATCAACAGGGCTAGAATATTTGGTGGGAAAAAATGAAAGGCTATTTTTTTTATTGACAACCAATGTGAATGAAAAATGTTCATACTGTTCGAACTGTTCAAAACCAATTCTATTTTTAACTGGGGAGAGGCAAAAAAGATGCATTTAAATGTGGATGCCAGAAGTGTTCTTATTTCTGCAGTTTGTGAAGGCTCTGCCTGATTTCTCTAAAATGAAACATTAGGCAAGCAGGTGGGGCCTGATTCTTTACTAACATAACCATTTTAGCAACACTGAAGTCACTGGACCTATGACAATATATGCCAGTGGAGATTTGCTTTACGATACTCCAAAGCTCCTAACCTTTGGTGTGTAGCAGGAAGTACATCTTTTAGCAAGTTTATTGCAAACAGCCCAGCTGCTGTGTTGGGCAGTCCTTTTGTTACATCCATTCTTTAGCACTGTTGAGTGTATGCAAGTCGATTATTGAGTCCCCTCTCCTTGCTTGCAGCTCAGTTCCATTCAGCCTTCATCCGGAAATGCAGTTTCTTTTATTCTTTGCTCTCAGGATATGCAGTCATTTTAATGTCAAAGAAGCTTATAGATAAACATACATATTCATATGTTTGGCTGGATTAAGCATTATTCTGGCACTAAACACAAGATGCTAAGCTAAAAGATGTGAGCCTGCTATGGTTTGTATTGTTTTTTTCTTGAGGGTAATTTCACAGCTCCATACATGTAAGAGGAAGTAGATGTAGATAAACAGTATTTGACTGCAGAAAAATGTGAAGTTGAGCTTTCAATTGAATTGTTATTTTAAATTAGATTTCAGTGATGCTTTCCCGGGAATACTCCAGGTACTTTACGTTGTTTCCGATTTCAAAGTGCAATCCATTCCCTTACAAATGATACTGTATCCACACTGGAAAACTGTGTCAGACATCTCACCAAAAACACAGGAGCACATGCCCCTTTGTATGGCCTCATTTTGTGATGCGACATCATCTGATAATTCTTAATCTCCCCTGTCAACAACACCTACGTCAGGTGCTAAGCTCCTGTATTTCATTTGTAATCAATCATTCACTCCACAGAACAGCTTTTACTGACAAGTATTCATTACTTTATTGGATCAGCCACTAATCTGTCTGACAACTTTTGGGCCAGAATCATATCTTGAAGTAGCTAAGCACAGCTAAAGCTGCTTCCAACTTGGTTTTGACTTAACCTTTCCCCTGGTCTAGTCTGCCTTCCCCAGCTATGATTCTTGAAACACCCAAAGCTGCAACTGAAGTGAGTAGATGAAATCCTGGCTTCCAGCTGCCAAGCTCTTACTGACCTCAGTTAAAAAAAAAAGGATTTTACCTACTGGCAGTCATTCAGCACCTTTGAAAATCAGTGATTTAACAACTGGCCAAAGGTCAGACCAGAAATCAATGCCAGAGAAAGGACTAGACCTCTGTAGGGTCTACCTCCCAGTGTGGCCCTGGAAGCACAAGGTGCTTTCTTGCCACGTACCATGTCACAGATTTCTCTGTCATTTCTAAGCCTTTTTTCCCTAGTACATGTTGGACTGGGGAAGAAGCCTGACAATATCCTGATTAAGTTGCAAACATGCATCAGCTCCTTTACCCTGCAGTACAAGGGAATTTAAACATTCTGAGAAGAAAAATGTCTCCAGGCAAGAGGCAGAAAAAAAAGAGTAAGTTTTCAGAAACTCCAGCTGTAAAAGAAAAGTGAAAAACACAAGCTCTTATGAGTATGAAAGGTTCAAGAGGGTAGGAGCACTGATGCCTTGAGATTTAAAGAAGGGCTGTGTTGGCTTAATAGAAACTTGCCGCAGCTTTTTTTCTACTTTGAGAGTGGGGAGCATTACCTACAAAAGGAAAGAAAGGAGAAGTCTGGGTGCTTTGAAGGCTGTTAAGTGTGCTTACCTACGGGGGAAAGAGGGAAAAGGGAGTGCCAGCTCATAAGAGTTGTCAGTGCATCCAAAAGTGAACTGCTGTTGGCTTTAGGAGGCCAGCAAGATTTTCTTGATCTAGTTTAACAAGTCATTTTGCTAATCCAAAGGTTATATCCTTGTTTTTTTGGCAAGTATTAGACTGCAGAAACTGTTCCTTGGGTTTTGGTGGGAAGGTTGTTAATGTGGCAGCACAGAGAACAGATCTTTGATTAGCAGGATGAAAAAGATGGAAAGCTGTAGAGAAAACATGCCTGATCCAGATCCTGTTCCTATCAGTATAAACACTGGTTTAGTTCAGATTAACACTGGCAGGAACAGCTTCACTCTTGATATTTTTCACTACCTTCTGTCCATCAAGTGTTTGTGTTCTCTCCTTGCTGAGAACTCAAACAAAAGTGCAATTCATACTTGCATTTGAGCACTCAATGTCCAAAGCCTTGAATCTTGAAGCATTGTGGTGCCTTATAGGACTTCTGTCCTCAGAGGAACGCTTGGGTGATGAAATTCCCCACCACCTTCCATGAAAAACATATATGGTAAGAGTATAGCAGGTTGGTATCCAAGGTCCTCCAACTTAAGGACTGCTGGAAGGATTGCAGGAAGCTTTAATTTGCTATGTCATCCATCCTTCATCACTTCAAACCCTACAGTAGTGAAATATGATAAAAAGTGAGCTCCTAAAAACTGAGCTCCTATAAACATTATGCTTTGAACTCAAGTCCTCTCAGATAAACACCATGTTCTGCAGCCCCCACTTGTGCTGTGGGGCTCCTCCTGTGGACATCTGAAGCACATGTGGAATCAGAAAAATGTGACTGCGATTATGACTTCAGCTACCAGCACTATACAGGTATGAACTGGCCTATCAGAGAGACATCAAGATGCCTTCACCATTTCCATGACCCTGAAGACTGGTGTTACCTTAGCATAAATATAAAAGAATGAATTCTGTAAGGTCTACTTGTAACTCCTGAAACAGAAACCAGGTCTTATTCTCTCCTGACAAGCTGGATACGTGCAGGTTACCTGTGCTTTGAGTCTATATTTAGTCATGATTTAATTTGCGCATGGTGAGAAGGAATTTTTGGCATTTTCTCTGTGGATTGGCAGACTGTCAAGTAACTCTAGAATTCACTGAGTGTAGAAGAGGCTTTGGGCTGACCTGCCACAAGTAAATTATGCTGTTTTCCTTAATCAGTTCACCAGAGCTGGCATCCTGAGTATCCTTCATCTAATTTTCTTGCATGCTGGAATCTGACAAATATAATAATGGTGTTTTTCACTCATTTGCAATAGTGTTTTTCTTTCAATGATATGAAAATTCCCCTCAAATGCCAAACTTCTTTGTGAAAGTATTCATGTATCAGTTTTAGTAATATAACTAAATATTTAGTTATAGCTGTCTATCTCCCAGGGGTTTTGTGAAGCTTGTTTAATTGAGGTTTGAACTGTCATTATTTGTGAGATGAGATTATCTATCATTCATGAGCTTTCAGCTGAATATCTGTTTGGAAGACAGAATGCTGGCAAATCCCGAAAGTTTCATGATTTTCAGCACAAATAATTATTCCTCCAAATATTCACTCTGTATTTTTTTTTTGTTTATTACTTGCTGTTCATTATCCACAGTTTGCCATTTTTTATATTCCTGTCTAGAAAACTCAGTCACCCGGTCGGGTCCCAGAAGTTACAGTATGCGACTTCTATGACCATTCACCCACCACAAGTAACATATACAGGAACTTGCACAATCAAAGCAAACAGCATGAATAATGTAAAGACAAAATTTGTTTACATGAGCTGTTCCATGAGTATTTATGAACTAGAAACACATTTGTAGAAATTAAGATCAGAGTGCAAGGAGAAAAGCAGAGCCAAATTTGCTGGAATTCAATTTCCACCCACAGTTTATTACTATGCTGGACTTACAGATAGGTAAAATCTAAGTTTGGGTGACTCACACAGAGTTGTGTAGCAAATCAGTGGGACCAGGAGGGAAATAGCAACGTGGTGACACTTCAACCCTGCATGGCAATGCCTTCTCTGACTGCCAGCAGGCTGCTGTGCTGTGACTCCTGCTAGGCTGAACTGCAGATGTGCAGCCATCACCAACCTGTCCTTAGATTCACCTACATTCTCCACTAGCAGTTTCCTCTGAGTTTCCCATCACAGCATGGGAGATGCTCCTCGTGCACCAAAGGCAGGATGACTGAGGGAGGAATCCATGCGATAGAAATCCATGCAGGAACTCCAAATCTGTCTCAGGATCAAGAAAGCCTTGTGGCTCAAATACCATCTGTGTTTCCAGTTAGCAGAGGTCCAGGCTGTTGTAAAATACCCACTAATTCATCCAACATGTCTGTTATAATTTCCCAGAGTGCCCAAATGGATGGACGCAAAAGTGGAGTTTCCTTCACCGACTTTTTTTTTTTTTTTTTT
>VZTE01001013.1:17590-88069 GCA_013397775.1 Eulacestoma nigropectus
TTTTTTTTTTTTTTTTTTTATGTTGTCAGGGTTTAGCCCAGCTGGCAACTAAGTACTATGCAGCACCTTGCTCACTCCCCTCCACCTGCAGTGAGATTGGGAGGACAATTGGAAAAAAAAAGACAAAACTCATGGGTTGAGAGAAGAACAGTTTAATAATTGAAATAAATGAAGGAGAAGAGGAAGAAAGAGAGAGAGGAATAAAACCCAAGAGAAAAAAGTGATGCACAATAAATATCCCTTTGACCAGTTCAGGTCACCTGTCCTGGCCTTGCTCCCTCTGGGCTGCTTGTGCACCAGATTCCTGGCAGAGCATGAGACACTGCAAAGTCCTTGATTGAGAGTGGAACTACTGAGCAACAACCAAAACATCAGTTTGTTATCAACATTATTCTTACACTAAATCCAAAACACAGCACTGTACCGCATACTAACAGTATTACTAACTCTAGTCCAATGAAATGAGAACAGTTGACCCAAAGTGGGGTTTTTTTTGAAACATATACAAAAGTACAGCTTTTGCACTTACAGATTTCCTATGCATTTTTACATAGCCAGAGGATCACAGGGGAATAAAGCTGCTCCATATTATTTCCTAGTAGAAAAGGCATTTTCTTACCCACAAAATCAAGCAGAGACTTAGATTAAAGGCAGACAAGAGCCTGAGACCATAAGCAATGAATTAAAATCCCCTTTTGTCTTTCATCTGGCAATAAAATCCTGCCTTGTGTTTATAAATGCAAATGTTGCATATTTAAAAGCAAAGATTGCATGTGTTACACCGACCAGCTGCATAAATCCTAGTGGCCTTGGAAAATTAATGTTTTGTTTTAAGCAAAGCTGAAGTTACTCATGTTATTTCACTCTATCAATAGAGAGTACATCAACATTATCTAGTGTCTGCAAGCACACTATTAATTTACCTTGTACTGTCCCAATAGAGGGAAAAGAATTGTTCAAGGCAATGAGGCATATCCACTTCCACTCCTTGGGACATCTTACCTCCAAATAATCAATATTAATGTGGTGAAGGGAGGGCAGAGAGGAAAAGGATTCTCTGACTGATTTATTAGCTAAAGCCACATCTCAGTGGAATGAGAGTCTGAAGATTCTTTACTAGACTGAATAGACACTAAATGGTTTATCAAGGGTGGAGTCACTGTCACAGTGACTTCCCCTGAAGTCAGGATTGATATGACATTTGCTAGCCAGGAGGCTGACAGATATAACTTTCCATTTCCAAAATGATACTTTCTTGATTGTAGAAAAAAATCCAGTATGTTCTTGAAAATACTTTTTCACTCCAGTGTCACCTTTTTTTTTCCGATTAAGGAAAATGTTTTCTTACAGAAAAGCAGGTTATTTTCTCTGATGAGAACTTCTTTTTGCCTACAGGTCAGATGAACAGCCCAACACACAGTTCTTAACGATATCTGAGGCAACTCCCTGGCAAAGTACAATTGGCAAGAAGTGAAAAAATGAAATATTGGGGGGGGGAATTTTTAAGTGACATGACCTGAATATTTTTTTTTTTAAATGATGGGAAAAGTAATTGCCATAGAATGACCTTTTGTCCTTTTGACCTTCAGCAAGTAAAAAGTTACTTTTAAAATTGCATTATGGTAGCAAATGCTGTAATCTATACATAGGCTGAAGTCAGAGAGGGATGGCAAGCACGCTGCGGCAATACTGAAACATTTGGTTCTGGCTGTCCACAATAACACATGCTTCCACTTGAAGATATAGATAACAGTCACAAAAAAAGCTCAGCTAGAGGGAAAAAGTATGACTCAGTGTCAGAAAAAACAGTTTATTTTCTCCATTTTGCTAACAAGAGTAGAATACAGGTCTGAGTACTTAACTCCCCACTGTAAGATACTAAATATGGGTGCTTAACTTTCTTCTTTTCTTTACTAATTATTACAGCAAATTAAGATTAAAGAATGCCTAAACTCGTGCCTATACACATACACTTATATGGGAAAGCATCACTGAGTGTTCATCAAACCTGCAGTTGGGGCTTTATAAAGAAGGGTGTCCCAAAGGTAGACCAGGCAAGTTGTTCATATTGTCCATTAAATACTGTGGCCCAAGGGATACTTGGAGTTCACAGGAAAAGTAACAAGAGGACACTTTCAGGCTGGAATTAGAACACAAAGCAACTTGTAGAATGATAACACAACTATGAAATGATGGGGGTGACAATGACAGGCTATGCAGTGGTGACAATGGGGAGGGAGGAGGTGCTGTTGACCTTTTCTATGTGCTTTGCTTTGCTCAGTGCTGGAGAGGATTCAACCCCTGAGACAGCTGACATTTATTGGGATGGTTTGTCGCAGTGACCTAAAGTGAAATATGTATCACAGAATCATAGAAAGGCTTGAGTTGGAAGGAACCTAAACATCATCTTGTTCCAATTCCCTGCCATGGACAGGGACATCTTCCACTAGACCAGGTTGCTTCAAGCCCCATCCAGCCTGGCTTTGAACACTTCCAGGGATGGGGCATCCACAGCTTCTCTGGGCAACCTGTGCCAGTGCCTTACCACCCTCACTGTAAAAAAATTTCTTCCTAATATCTAATCTAAACCTGGTTTCTTTTAGTTAAACTCAAACTTCCTCCTTGTCCTGTATCACCTTGGTTTAAGTATCTGCAGTGTGGACTTTTACATAACTTATCAACTTTCTTCAGCTATGTATTTTGGGATCAGAGGAACTGCACCGAAGGCTCAGTTCATTATACCACCTGTAGCCAAACACAATCTGTTAATGTTTATCCTTTACTTCTTTTCACAACCTGAAGTGAGGACACTGTCCACTGCAAAGTGTGTGCTGTGCTTTTTGTGTGTTGGTTAACACAACATGAATCTGCCTTTAAATGTATGGCAGGTTTATGCAGCCAAAATGTGAGGATTTAAAAAAGTGAATCAAGGGGCCATAACTAAGAGTAATGGGATGATATTAAGTGAGACAAGTGGTACAGTGAGTGTCAAGAAATGCTCCTGGGCAGTGCAGGCACTTGGACTGTGGAGGATGCTCTTGGGGGATGGACACTACATAATGTGCATTTAACGATATCTAAAAGGCACAACACTGCACTCACTGGTGCCCAGACTAAATGATATTGCAGGGGTTTACTGCCCTTTATTCTAGGTACTAAGCTCTAAATCATTGTTTAAAACCTATATAACCTAATTCTTCTGGGGGGTAACTTATCTGAAGTTCTCAAGGGTGAAAATGAGGTCTCATAAGTAGGAGAGAGTACTGCAGCACCTGGAGGCAACACTAAGGAACAACTGAGATTTTTGTAACAGATAAATTCAGTTTAGTTTGAGACAGGAAATAATTCCATTTCTCTCTAGTTTCATGGAAATTACACCCTAGAAAACTCCCCTGAAGGATATCCAGTTGCAAATACTCTGTAAACAGAAAAAAATAGCATGTGCTCAGGGCTTCTATCAAACTTTTCCCATCTGAGTCTAAGGATAAAGAAAACAGGAAAGGCATAAATCTCAATGAATATATCTTAAATTAAACACGTATTAAAAATATGTGATTTTAGTATGCTTGTTTGGAGAGGAATATCTGTTTACAACAGCTGCTGGAAGTAGTTTTTTATTTCTTTATCTATTCCTAAAATTTCTAATTGTTTCAGTCCTTAGAAAGATTGCTTATATTTTCAAATCCTGCTTTCTTGATAAGCCTTGCACTTATACTGAGGAGAATGCAGCTTTAATTTGTCAAAGATTGTATGAGACTGATGCGTACACCCAATCTATCAGCGCTCACCAGGTGAATGACCCTGAGATTTGCTCAGTTGGTCGGAGCACGGTGCTCATAACACCAAGGTTTGTGGATTTAATCCTCCTATGGGCCATTCATTTAAGAGCTGGACTTGACGATCCTTCCTACTCAGAATATCCTGTGATCTGGAGTGGGGGAGAAGGGTCAGTGTTGCTTGGAAACAAACAGGAAAAAGCATAAGAGTTAAATAGAGGTGACTCACTAAAGAGTTAGAATGATTTCTCCCAAGATACCAATATTCTGTTTTTCAGTCCTGCTTTCTGGGTAGTTCTGAAGACATCAGCCAATATGTAATTTTGTTTTCATGTTCCTGTTTGGACACACAAAAACCAAGATAAGAATAGCAACCTACTCATTTCTTTTCCATCTTGAGAGGAGGTTCTGAAATCCTTAGTGAAAATCACATGAGATTTCCAGGGACATTTTGTATCTTTGGAACACTCAGGGATTCCAGAGATGCTCCTAAAAGATGTGTGATACTTGATGAAGTGCACTGAGATGACATGTGAAGATAACTACGGGCACTGGTTCCTCAGGTCTGCAAAAGTCAATAGCAACAGGATCAAGTTCTATTTGACTAGCAGCAATTTCTCGTCAGTATAATATTGTGAATCTTAGTTGGCCAGTACTGAGAAAAATCTTCTTTTGCCTTTGCATGAACAGTAATTTGAGATGTACTAGAATGTTCTTAGCATAAACATGGAAGACAGGACAAAAAAAAGAGATGGTTTGGTTGCCCTGCTTGAAGGAAACAGCCAAACATTGCCTTCTGGTTAAAATGATGTGCATGCTTTGGACCTAACCAAGAACCACCCTACGCTCCTCTCCTGAACATGAACTGCAGCACCTCCCTACAGAGCTGGTGCTGTGACTGCATCTCCAGGTCTAAAATTTGACTTGCTCTTCCATGTTCTGCTCTTGGAGATTTTAGCATTGCTTTTTTATCTAAAAGGGCTGTTACTAGATGAATAACTTGATCTCAGTGCAGTAGAGAACAGGAGAGATTTCTTCCGCAGGAGCACAAGAAAGGAAGATCCCATAATCTTCCCACTTCCTTCCTGCATTTGCAAGGCCAAAAGAGAAGATGAAGCAAGTAACCCCCTGCCCTTAGTGCAGCAGCCACTGTCTCATTAGCCCAAGAATGTTCCATCCCTCTTCTTTAAGCACAGATCTGCACTCTCAACCTCCTCGCTGTTTCTTACCTCCTATTCACATTTATTATTGATATCACCTATCAATAATGCTTTCTGCTGCTTCAAGAGTTTGGCCTGCCTGCCAGATCCCAGCTTTCAAGTGCTCTTTGCTTCACCTCATTATATTTTTAATGACCTATGCATTTTTCTTTCTTTTCCATCCTGTACCTGTCCCCTTCCTCACAAAGTGAGAGAGAGAAAGGTGTTGGCTGAGTAAGTGGCAAAGAGAACAGTGTCGATGCTTTCAGCAGTTGCTCCCACACTGCCCCTCAGCTTACTAACCAGTTTAGCAGCCTCTGAAAAGGTAGCAAATGCACTTGTTTAAAACTCTATTCAAGCATGGATGCTTACTCAGAATCACCACACAAGGGAGAGTAAAACCTACTTATTTCCTGCAATTTTGCTGCAAATAGCTGTACTTGAGCTTTGAAAAGACAGTTCTCTTCATCAGGTTTCCCAGCTTTATAAATTGCAAACTTCAGCCTATTTTATCTTCTTTTTGTTTTCAAAACCAGGTTGTTTTATAATGGCTAAGGTAACTTCCTGTTACTCAGAAGTCACAGCACCAATAGAGCAGTTTTACCTGGGAACAGAATTACATCATTGAACCAGAGTGCCAAAAGAGACAGGATTAGTAAATTACTCTAATATTTAATTTGACAGCCTTGTATAACTGAGGAACCTGATCACCAAGGGTTTGCCAATGATACCAGAATAACACCAGCATACATATTTTGAGACCATAGAGGAAATTTCTTTGCCCATTAACTTTTAACAACTCTGTCCTGAGTCCAGTCTAATACAGCACGCTGTTTCTCGTTGCCATTTCCGCTGTCTGCTGGCTCTGTGAGTCTGTTTGGGTCAAAAGACACATGTGTTATGTTTCCAGAAACCAAATCAACCAATTATATCATTTCCCATTATTATAGTTATTTAATTGAAAAAGAATAACAACAGAAGAAGTGCAATAGGCAGGCAAGATCCAACTTTCTTGCTGGGGGAGTGAGTCTGCCATACTGCTTCTGCCCATCTCAGCCTGCTCAGGGTCTTGGTGCAGTGGTCAAACCTTACAAACTTTGCCAGCATAGGGCCCATGGAAGATAAAAATATTACAGTCACCTGTAGTCACTGGTCCTCCAAGCTCTACAAACCACATTGTGACTTCATCCACAAATGTGATTTTCAGAGTATTTATAGAAGGGTCATAATGGGATTTTAAGTGGATGCAAGAATTAATTACACGGGGCAGGAGTCAGAAGGAACAGGAAGGTATTGTGAAGACACTAAGTGTCTGAACAGAGGAGACACAGAGTCAAGTGTTCTTATGCTGCCTGAAAGACATGCACACATAATACAGTTAAGCAGACATGCCTCAGCTGAGAAACAGTGCACTTTGCTAGCAGGGTATCAGCAACGTGTGCATCTTTCCACTGCACATCAAGGAGCAGCTCTAGTCCCAGTCAGAGGCATGCAGGACACTCAGGAACAGCCGAGCTCTCTGTGAGATCCATCTTGTTGATAGTCCCCTTAGCACAGTCTGTACCTGGATCTGGAAAGGAAACTGGTGAATACTGCAGTGCACACCAGTTAATGGCTGGTTTACTGCAAAAGGATGGCTCTGCAAGCTGTCTACACCCTGGCCTACCACCGCAAGCATTTCTAGGATTCAGGAAGGACAAGGTATCCATTTTGCCATGGTAGAGCTGCAACAGAGCTGACCCTTTGTTAACCTCCAATAAAGGGGCAGATAATTTACAGTCTGGTTGGTATCACAATTCCGTGGCTTTAGGACACAGAATTATCCTGATCTCTTACTCGCACGGGTAAGGCATGAGTGTGACTCGAATTGGTGCCTCTGGGTGTATTATAGAATTTATAGATATGGGAACACAACATACAAGAATTTTTGTCTTATCAGATTGATGTCTTCTATGCTCATACCTTTGGAAGAGCTGTGATAATTGAGATAAACCTCATCCCTTAAAGCAGCTTTTTAAGCTGTGATTATTTTGGCAGCACAGCTCAAGTTTTATCACTCACAGAATGCAGAGGAGGAAAAGGAAAAAACACTTCTTTTTGTTCAGCTTTAACCCAAATAAGCCCAGACCACTGAAAAGAAGAAGAAGAAACACCTCCCTGTAGTCATCTCTCCTCTGATTACTGTCCAGGCATTCACACTTGCCAGAAGGTACCTCTAGAAATATTTTATCACTCTTACATACTCTGAATATTCTTACAAACAAAAGGATTTCTAAAATGCACAATCTTTTGCTCTGCATAAGCAACGGTCCATAATTATGAAGATCTAAGTCCAGAGCAAGAGCAGAACATGGGAACTTCAAAACCAAATCCAGGACTTGGGTAAGTTTTCAGATCAAGAAATTTTTCCCTAGCTTTCTTTTAGATAAATCATAATAACTGAGCTTCATCTTCCTGTATTGAGTCACCTTCCTAACAAAAAATATATGTGGTACCTAACACTTGCTACTTTCTTTGAATTTCCTATTTGCTATTTTAAAATATTTTCTGTCTATATTTACTGCTTTTGAGATGTATTCTCTGCCTGACAATGTGTGGGAATTCTGAGGGTCTGACTCAAGGCTGCAAATTTACTTAGGCACACTTATGTCAGATTTTCCTGACTCCAGCCTCAAACTACTCCTGTCATCATTAAAATAAATGTTTATGTCATGTTCAATTCTGCCTACTCTGTGAGTACCACTGAAGCACACAGTGGATTTCCAAAGTATCCATATGGGACATGAATTTGGGACACAAATCCCAAGGTTAAGGACTAAAGTGACAAATTTAGACACTATAATAACCAGACTTATTAGAGGACTAACAGCCCTAATATCAATGCCAGTGCACAGTGAATTCAAGATCCAAAGCCAGTATTCACAAAAATCAATGATCCAGGTGAGAGTGTATTGTAAATTATACCTTTTTCCTTGTAGTTCCTGAACTGTGGAGTACAGAACTCCTTGAGAAACTGTAAGTCAAACTGCAGGTTGTCATGCAGCTTGCCCCTTCTTGGTATTTCACTTTATATGAAATTCTTAGTGGGTGGAAACCCTACCCATGGAAGTGGGATTGGAACTAGATGGTCCTTTAAGGTTCTTTTCAACCCAAACACTTCTATTATTCTTATCTCTGCTGTGGTGAAATCTTCTTTCTGGAGCATATAGATCAGAGCTGGATCCCCAAGGTTGCTTCTTTACGTACTTTCCAGGGATTCTTGATTAAAGAGTATTACATGTAGAAACCACTTCCAGGCACATGAGGGACAAGATAATTGGGAGCAGAGTCTGGATAAATCATGTGTAATAAATCAGGGTAAATTATCCTTGACCAAACGGATTTTTTTCCAAGTTGAAATAGCAGTGTCTATGACCATGGGTAGGGTGAGATTTAAATAATTTGCATCAGCTTTAGGAAAGCTTGCAACACAGTTTCTTTAGTATCCTTGCAGTCGTCATGAGGATATATGCACTGGATGGGTGCATTGTTTGGCGAGTGTTAAATTTACTGGATTGTCCTGCTCAAAGTGTGCCTGTGATTCTGGATCCCATTATCAACAAAGAATGGCTTAGGAAATGAGGTTTCTTTAGCCTGAAAAAGAGAAGGCTAGAAGGAGACCTATTTGCTGTGTTCAACTGCCTGAAGGGTAGCTACAGGGAAGACAAAGTTAGGCTTTTCTCAAAGACGCAAAGCAAGGAAAAAGAGGCAATAGTTGCCTCAAGAGAGGTTTCAGCTACTTACAGGGAATGATCATTCACACAGACTCATTGTTCACAGGTTAACCACAGAGACTGTGAACTCTCCATCCCTTGAAGACTGCCCAGGTCAGCTGGACAAGGACCTGATCTAACAGACAACTGGGGGTAACTTTAAAGCTAGTCTTGCTGTGACAGAGGTGGTGGCTAGATGACCTCCAGAGATCCTCCACTCTACATTAGTCTATGCTTGTAAATATTTTGTGAAGCAAAAATGTAATCCAAAGAGTCCTCCTGCCTCAAAATGAGAGGTCTCAAAGTTTCTGCTCAGCTAAAAGAGGGAAGCAGCAAGCTGAGATCTGTGGGACCTGCTGAGGTGCATCCCAGAGTCCTGAGGTAACTGATGTTATTACTCTGAGGGAACTGGCTAATGTTATTGCCAAGCTATTCTTCATGATAGTTGAAAAATCATGGCACTCAGATGAAGTCCCTGGCAGCTGGAAAAAGGGAAGTATTGCACCTATTTTTAAAAGGTATAGAAAGGAGGATCCTCAGAACTACTACCCTGTCAGACTCACCTCCGTGCCCAAGAAGATCAGGGAACAGATCCTCCTAGAAGCCGTGCTAAGGTATATGGAGAACCGGGAGGTGATCTGGGACAGCCAGCATGGCTTCACCAAAGGAAAGTCCTGCCTGACCAATTAAGGGGCCTTCTCTGATGGAGTGACCACATCAGTGGACAAGGGAAGAGCTACAGTTGTCATTTATCTGGACTTCTGTACAGACTTTCACGTAGTTCCCCAAACATCCTTCCTTCTAAGTCAGAGAGAGATGGATTTGATGGGTAGACTGTGGTGAACGAGGAATTGGTTGGATGGTTGCATCCAGAGGGTGGTGGTCAATGTCAAAGTGTCTGGATGGAAACAAGTGATGTCACTCAGGGGTCTGTATCGGGACCAGGGCTAAGTAATTTCTTCCTTAATGTCACAGACAGTAGGGTCAAGTGAACCTTTAAAAAATTTGCAAATGACACAGTCGTACTTGGACACGAAGGAACCACGCAGACTCCGCTTAGTTCAGGACAGAAAGAACCAGGGAAAAAAGCCCCCCCTGTTTATTTTACTTCATATATATATGTTTCTAGGAATGACCGTGGATTGGAGGATGAGGTTACCACCTCTCCAACCACACCGGTCAAATGAAAAGACCATCAAACTTCTCCGCTTCAGGAGAAAGAATGAAAACAAAAAGGAACGGTTAGCCAAACATAACTGTGTTTACAGAAAGTGCTTGAGAACTCCATCACAGAAATGAAAACATCAAAAGACTGCAAATCTCAGGGCGACATGACACCAAGCTGAGTGGTGAGGTTGTCACACCTGAAGGACAGGATGCCATCCAGAGGGACCTGGATAAGCTTGAGAAGTGGGTCCACGGAAATCTCATGTGATTTAACAAGGCCAGGTGCAGGGTCCTGGTATAAATACAAGCTGGGGAATGAATAGATTGAGAAGAGCTTTGAGAAGAAGGATTTGGGGGTACTGGTAGATGAAAAGCTGGACATGACTTGGCCAAGCACACTCACAGCTCAGAATGCCAAATATATCCTGGGCTGCATCCAAGGGAGTGTGGGCAGCAGGTGAGGGATGGGATGCCCCTCACTTCAGTCTGGTGAGACCCCACCTACAGTGCTGCTCTGGGGTCCCCAGCACAGAAAGGACATGGACCTATTGGAGTGAGTCCAGAACAGGGACATAAAATGATCAGAGGGCTGGAACACCTTTGCTGTGAAGACAGTCTGAGAGAGCTGGGGTTGTTCAGAGAAGAGAAGGATCCAGGGAGACCTCACTGCAGTCTTAGGCTCCTAAGAAAGATGGGAACAGACTTATTAGACAGGACTGTTGTGACAGGACAAAGGCTATTGATTTTAAACTAAGAGAGGGCAGATTCAGACTAGATATAAGGAATAAATCCTTTACTCTGAGGATGGTAAAACATTGGACCAGGTTGCCCAGAAAGGTGATAGTTGCCCCATCCCTGGAAACATTCAAAGTCAGGTTGTACTGAGCAACCTGATCTGGTTGAAGATGCCCCTGCTTATTGCAGGGGATTTGACTTTATGACTTTTAAAGGTCCCTTCCAACCCAAATTCTTCTATGGTTCTATGAGAGACCTCTAATGAAATGGAGACTCGGCAGGTCACACAATGCAGTTCCCCTGGAATTGGCACTGCAGACAGTTATTACTTTTCTCAGAGAAACATGAAAGAAGGCACACAAGGGCCAGAAATATTGCTTCTTTGAAGTGGATTCTCATCTCTGCTTTCTCCTCATCTCTGCCCTTATCTTAAAGCACTAGTCAGCTGATTGAGAAAGACTACTGATATATAAACCTGAGGAGCAGGAAAAGGAGTTTATGGCATGCTGGTCATTCTCACTGAATGTTCTGACCTTCCAACTGCTGTTAGTGGCCTCCCTCCCATTAATTTGCTCTTCTTACATGTGCTGTTTTGAGACTATGACTTATAGCTCTGCCCATATATGTGCCAGAAAGTGTCATCTGGAAGAAACTGCATTTTATGAGGATTTTAGTTTCAGGAATACACTAAGTATTCCTGATATTTCTTTGGGATTGTAAGCTGAGAAAAGGCATAATTTCTGGATCCCAGAAAGGCATAGCATTAATCACATGGCAGCTCACTCAGCTATTGCAAGATATTTCATGTGAGACATCAGATTTTGAGAAAGTTTCATAAATAAAAAGTCTAGAATTTAAGTTCAGGACAATAAAATCTTTTTTCGGCCTGGACCACCTTGTCCATTCTCTTCTTCACACAGTACTAATATCTTCCTTTATCCAGAGAGCTTTGTTTCTCCACATTGAGTTGCAGTGAAGATAAACTCTGTGTAGCTGCTCGGTGAGATATGAGGTGAGGTTCTGCACTGAGTCACTCCAGCTTGATATAACCAGCAAGCAAACAAGAGAAACCAGAATCACTGTCATATTGTAACAATCTGTTTGTACACTTATAAGAAAACTCTAAATCAGTATAATCAGTATTTTCACCTCTTTATTCTATTGTCCTTTTGTTTTATATGAGATTTTTCTTCCCTTGTTTCTGTCTAGTGGTCAGGTTTATTGAGTTTGTTCCTCCATCACTGTATCTTATCATTCCACTACTCATCTCACCACGTTAATTATTAATACTGGTTTTATCTAAATGTCTGTGCCTTGCACATAATTTGACCTTACTTACTGAAGGAATGACTGTGCAAACCCTTCAGAACACATTATCCTCACTGTGTCTATGAAAAATATTTCTTCCTTGTGTTTGATTTACTTAACTAAGATTCAAAACACTTTGAACAGTCACATGACCATTTTTTATCAGCCCTTTTTTCATTACAGAGTAAGAGAGAAAAAATAAAACAGTAACATTTCTGAAAGCTAATTACATTTTTGGTTGCTAGTAATTGTCCCTGTATTTTCATACTGGCATCTGTCCTTGAACACACTGGGAAAGTGAAAAAATTAAAACTTGCCTTCCACTACAGTTAAAAAATGACTTGATCATCACGAAATATTCAGTGCAGCTTTCAAATGTGGTTTAGGAAGGAGCTGTAGCTTGTATTCACCTCAGGATAATTGGAAAATGTCTCAGTTTATCACACTGTTTCTCTATTCAGCAAAATGTTTTCTTATACCTCTCCCAACCTAGTAAAATTTTAATCCTGTACTGAGCTCAACAAGAACAATTTTAAGCACCTGCTCTCTCAGTCATAATGTCCACCATCTTTCCCTCAGGGAGTGTAGTTTCATTTCCATGGGCAACTTGAAAGGTAATTCCATAGTCTTTATTGAAAAGGTGTGTGTTTACCAGTGGTCTGATTCACTTCCAGCAAAAATAACAGGAGATGTCAGACATTCTGAAAGGCAAATGTTTGCTAACAAGAATCCATTACAGAAGAAATAGTTATCAAGCAGCATAAAATATTCATCAAGTTAACAATTAGCATTGTGGTTATTCTGATGACCACTAGAATGCTGTTTTGCTTTCTCAACCCTGATATACTCTTGCTTCCATAGTATTCTATGGCAATGATTTTCATAGTCCAATTAGGAATTCATGTCCTTTTTTGAGTACTATTATTTCCTCCAGTTTCAGTTCTCCTATTGGTTTTCCAAATATTTGTTGGGTTGTCTCGTTGCCAAAACAAGCAAGTCCAGTCTTTTACAATTTTCCCCACTTGACATATTCCTTCCTTGTTGCACTTATTTCCATGCATACCTGGATCCCCACAAGCTGTTTCTCTGAAGCAGTGGGCAGCACTGCAATAGGATGAGTCCCTCACTCCAGGTGAGTTCACAGCCTGTAGCTCTTCATCTTTCAACAGTTTCTGATTGCAGAATGTTCTCATTGCTCATTTCCAACGGCCTCCATTCACTGTGGTTTCAGAGGAGGAGGAATAGACAGAGTAGTAGTCAGACGACATCTCCGTCCTTTCTGTCTGAATGTAAATCTGGAGACACTTCTCCTTGAAATCTGCCCTGACATGGATAGGGAAACTCTGTCAATCTGAGTTGTCATCAGAATTTTTTTTTCTTGAGCAACCTCAGCATGTGACTTCTCACTGTCTTACCTCATCCAATCCTGATGAAACAGGGCCTCAGACATTTGTAACCCAGAGAATATGGACCTCTTCGTGCCTTTTTGTAAGTTGCATGAACACGTAAAGAAACAACTCATCCTATCCTCTACATGGCTTACCTTTTGCCAGTAATATAATTTAAATTATTTGTACATAAACAAGTAGTTACATTCTCACGCTCACTACATGATAGGAAAAAATAGTCTTAACTGTGAAACTGCGAACAACAATAATATTTATATATACTAGATTACCCAGATTGTAAATATTGGGCAATTATCACTGAGACTAATTGTAAAAATTTACTCTCATTTATAACTAGTCAGAATGTCACTTATGGGATGCTATTTTAAAGAAATTAACTTTCCCTTTCTTATTATTATCATCAATTTGAAAAAATTTGCTAGTTAAAATTTAATTGTACCCATACCAGTGTGTAGGTTTTTCATTGGTAATCAAGGTTTGTTTAGATTCTGCGATCTGTCTCTGAAACTTTGCTTTGCTTTCACAACTGCTGCATTCTGCTGTCTTATCAGAACACACTTTGCAAAAATGTAATAGGTTGTTTCTTAGTAGACACCTTCAGTGTCTAAATTATTTCTGAATGCCTTAAAAGTTGACAAATTAAACTGTCCATTTCTGCCTTTTCACCAGCAACATCAGAAAGAAAGAGATAATACAGGACAAATAATTATCATAACAACTCTTATAGTAGAAGCTTAAAAAAAAATAAGGTCAATTAATTTAAATGTCAACTTATTGTCAGGTTATGTTCTTAATTTTGTTTTATTTTTTTCACCTTCAAATGTCAGCCTTGAATAAAAATTGTTGTACAATATTAAATTATGTACCCAAATCTTCACTACAAGATAAACTTTTAGAAGATAAACTTTTAGAAAGGAGCAGGTTGACAGTGCTTTACAAAATAAACATGTATTTGAGAGTACCTCCTTCCTCTGATATTGGCATTTGATGAGTACAGGTGAGCACTGTAAGTCTGTTCAGGTTGAAAACCATTTGGGCGTAAATATTTGCATGGCTGGATTGTCCATATGTGTTGGAGATAAGCCAAACTTTCTAAACTTCTTTTTCATTTTGCCTTTATTTCTGTAAAAAGAAGGAGAAAGTACCAGGATATAAAACAGGCTAAAACCCAGCACTGCTCTTTTATTTGCCTTAATATCTATTCGTTTTCATGAGGAAAAACATGTCCTTTCCAGCATATTGAAATGAAATGGGCAAATCCATGCCATACACAATTCATTGACACTGGCAGAGCTGCATCCACTGACATGAGGCCTGGATTTCAGATGTAAGAGCTACATGTTACTCTTATCCAGAGTAGTAGCAGTAGTATTATTACTGCTGATATATCACATTTATATCAAATCTCACTGATATGTGGCAGTTCCCCATAGATGCAGAGTTCCTTCATTATATGGGTTTAATGCAGCAGACAGAAGATCTAGCTTATAATGTTCCTCTTTGCTCTGTTTATGTTCTTTACAATATTCTTTTTGGCTCACTTCTTTCCAAGTTACTAAATTGCTGTTGTTCCTATACATTCATGCCACAATTAATACACTTTGGTGTTACCATTCCCACATTTAATAGAGTTTTCACAGTTAATTAATATACTTCTGTGTTACTAAGCCTATTCAAATTTGATTTCAAATTTAATGAGCTTAGCAGGCAGGATCCTGCAGGGAAAGTTGGCAGGGCACCACATGGAACCCTGTGTTCGTTTGACTCTGGCAAGTCACTTCTCCATCTCTCACCCAACATCTGCCCATCTTGCATAGTCAGCGAGCAAATCCTTCTCCTGACATGGCTGGTGCCAGCAGTGCACTGTTGGAGCTGGCAATTATTGGAAAGCTGAATCAGGGCTTAGAACTGTGCTAACACTTTGCCATAAAAACAGGCAGTTTAGCAATGATAAAGGAGTAGGTGGGGGAAGGACTCAGTGCTAGATGTTCTTCTTCTTAACAGTGTGTCCCATCTCCCTCCCATGGATAGGTCAATGGTCAGTATCACAGGATGTTTAAAGATTAAATTTTCCTTTCAGGGAGCTGCCCTGAAAGTGGGTATGAACCCAGCAGGTACCCTCACACATATGCTTTGGATCCACATTACTGCCTTAAACTTGGATGGAACATCCTCTCAAAATGGCATATGGTATCCAGTCAGTCTCTGTGAGCCATCTTTGTTTCACCTTTTTTTGCACCACTGAAGTGTTCAACATTGATGCAGGTTTTGTCTTTAAATAATGGTTCCATTGTACACATCTGTATTCCAGACAGAGAGAGAGACAGAAAGAGACAGCAGATTTTACTCTGCTGTGAACATAAATGCTCTGAACACCTCACAAATGCATTATTTAAGCTGTGATTTGATAGAGATCACTGTCAGTTACCCAAATCCAATATAAACTAATTTTCTGTTCTTTTCTTCCCTTTTTTTTGTGTCTTCTCTTTTTTTAGCAGCCCTGGCACAAAAGACTAGAAGTGAAATATTAACAGGAATCTTGTGCCAGAAAAGCTCAACTCTAGAGAGTGTGCTGGGTAATCCAATTTTAATTTCCCAAGTTTCTGTCATATCATATGATACTTGGTCAATCAGCAACATTCAAACCAGTAGTCTGCTTTGCATTAACAAGGAAATTTAAGCTGTTTCTTTAATGTTTAAAGAAGAAATAATTTGCCTGATTTAACTGACAAGTGGCAAGTTTGTCAGTATGCAGTGGACAAAGATAACAATGATTTGTAAATCCCCTGTGAAACGTGATTTTCACACAAGCTCTAGGGAAGTTGTTGATGTGGTCAAAAGCTCCAGTTTTTGATCCCATTACACTTTCTAGTTAAGTCTTATTTTAGTTATGCCCAAGCTTACTGTGGTTTTATCATTCAGACATGATGTCTGCTGTATCACAATATGCTTAGACAACACAATAACAAATTGGCTCCTGGCAGTACTGGTGTAGGACTGAAGTCTAAACTTTTGTGAAAAATTCTGTTATATTCAGCTATGACGGTCTAAAATAAACCTGGAGTTACTTTGTATCCACAATAATAATGATGTTCTGTAGCTCATAAAGGTTATGAAATATGAAAAGTGCATATATCAAATGCATATCAGAATTAGAAATTACTGATTATCAGTTAAGACAATTTAAACACAGCATCAGCTTTGGTTATGGTGGATCAGTGATATTTTTGGCACTGAAGACGGGGCAGTGAAGCTAAGATGGAGGTCTGCTATCTCATTTTTGAAAACCCCGTTCTTTCTCTCCCATCTTCCTAAATTAAGCACTTGAATCTTTTTTCTTGGCTTGGCTGTAGGCCAACTCTGTTCTACAAAGTAGAATAGTCTATAATGTGTCCTAGAAGTAATAGGGACCTTCAGGACTAATGAGAACAATGATATGGGAAAGAATGGCAGTGGAGTATTAGACTCATTGCAGTATTGCACAGGTATGACCCAGAAGACAATCTGCATGTCCTGGACCAATGGTGTAACTGGGTTCGGCTGGGATGAACTTACACAGGTAAATTCTTCTGTCACAGCCTCTGTGGGGATTCGCTTTTAGGATTAAAACAGCGTGGATAACACAGCAGCGTTTTGGCTGTTTGCTGAGCACCTCTTGTACAGTATCAAGGTTTTCTCACTCTCTTCCCCCACCCTCCCAAGTAAGAAGGTTGGGATGGAACAACAGGCTGGGAGAAAACATATCCAGGAGAGCTGCCCCAAACTGACCAAAGAGTTATTCCATGACATATGACATCATATTCAGCAATAAAACTTAGGGAAAAGAGAAGGAAGCAGAACTTTCAGAGTTATGGCATTTGTCTTTCCAAGCACCTGTTATGCAAGCTGAAGCCCTTCTTAGCAGGAAACAGCTGGACATCTGCCCACCAATGGAAAATAATGAATTAATTCATATTTTTGTTTTATTTGCACACACAGCTTTTGTTTTCCTTAATAAACTATCCTTATCTGGATTCACAAGTCCTTTTGCCTTCCATCAATTTTCTCCAGCCCCCATTCCTTCCAAGATGGGAGTGAGGGTAAGTCAGAGTGAGTATTTGGCTGCTGTCTGGGGTCAGCCCATCACAACTGGCCTTATAGAATAGGAGAGTTATGGCTGTTATCAGAGGCAGAACACATTGGGCAAGAGCAGGGGACCTTGCATGTTCTCTTTTCCATAACATACCTTACATAATGTTTCCAAAATTGATTTTTTTTTCCAAGTACAGTGGCTGGGGTTGGGACCCAATTTAAGACAACTGCATCGGGGGTCTGCTTCTTAATGTCCACTGGGTTCTCACTGTAACTGGTGGTGATCTATGGGCCCTGCTCAATCCCCCAAACACGGACACCTATTGCCACGTGAGAGGCAGTGGGGTACCTTGCCTGGTCTCTGACTGCTGGTCCAGAAGACCCCCAGGCACGTCATGGGTCTGATGTTGTATCTGCCAGCCTCACTTGCCTCTGCTATCTCAACCACCTCCGTACCTGCCTGAGAGTGTCTGAATATTGCCACTACCCAATGCGAGCAGAGGAGGAGCTACTAGCTCACTCTAAAGTCGATGGGGCAGCTGAATTGCTCTCTGGGCTCTGTTGGCTGAGCTGACCAGATGAGCCAGGAAAGGGGATGCCTATAGGTGGGTGTCTGATGGCACCTGGGACAGTCAAAGGTACCCAGGAATACCCAAGAACCTATGATGCAGAACTTCTAAGAGTACACGACTCCTTGGAGTGGCACCTGGAAGAAAAGCAGGGTGCACTAAATGTCTTGTCCCACTGGAGATGACATTCAAGCAACAGAAGCTTGTCTATTAAATCTTGACCAACCACAGTGGAGTCTTAGACAACAAAAGCGGAGGTAAACATCTATTTGTAAATACTTACAATTAGGAGTATTAAAATGAATCCCACCTGATAAAGGCAGGATAACTGTGCCCAGGATGGGTGGGTGGCCACTGCCATTTCATGTGCAGTCCTGCTCCTTTTCCAGCTGCTGCTCCAGGCGAGCACCACCATCCCACGGATTCTGTGCAGCAGCTGCCAGCCCTGGGAAGATGTCTCAGCTATATGTGGGCGTTGCAAATAACACTTGACACCTCTGAATAGGCAACTGATTCAAGCCTCAAGATTCATTCAAGCAGTCTGTCAAACAAAAAAGGAAACTCCAGCAGTGATCTCTTACAAAATGGTATGCTTAGAATCTGCATAATTGCAAATAACAGAGCTAAAATGCCTTTTGACTATATTTGCTGTGATGAACTAAAATGGAGTCATCACATAATCATCAATAACTGGAGGAAAATACCTGTTGTACAAAACCTGAGAGCTGTAAGTGATGCTAAAAAAAACAACAAAAAATTCCACCAAGAAGAAAACCCAATGAAACCTACTGTGAACTTCATAAAAAAAACCTGGAAGCAAACTGGCTGATCCCATGAAGGAGGTAAACTATACATGTGATGGAGGGATGTTAAATTGATTATATGAGAAAACAGACAGACAGTTCCCTGGCTGAGTCGCTGAACTCTTCAGTTTTGGTTTCAATAGCTTGCCTAATTTTCATTAGAACATGCATTTTTGGCAGTATTAGTCAGATTCCACTGAAAATCTTTTTAAAGTAATACTGCCAAAATTACACTACTGAAAAATTGGTTACATCTTCACATTAGCATTTACACAACACTCAAGTGTTGTCTTTTTTATGTGTGATGTGCTCTGTGCAAACATAGCTATTATACCTTTCCTAAATGCATAATCACCTTTTTTGTTTTTTTCTCTCCCTGGAACATCTGCAATAGTTTCTGAAGCTGATGACCCTCAGACGTTTGTCATATCCTCACAGCTAACACACAGAAATGGTTGCTTGAACTCTCCAAATTAAAGTGCAAACTGAACCAGACTCACAGAAATTAACAGTGATTGTTCCAGTCTAAGACACCTCTGCAAAGAGGAGAATGGATCTCTTTCACTTTAAGAAGAGTAGGAACCCCACATATTCAGCTTCTATGTCTTGGTGGGCACAGTAATGAAGAGGTGAACAGTGCCAGCAAAATGCTGCTTTAGGAGTCTGTGAGTATGTGACTACAGCTTAGGTTCTGTGTCAACAATTCATACATTTCCTGGAAAAACTTGATTCCTTTTTTAACTGATTGTGCATGACAGCTGGAAAACATAAAAGTCATAGACTCTGGAAATCTAGAAGACCATAAAATCTTAATTAAAAGCAGAGACGTGGATCTTCAGAGAATAAGATGGTAAATTTCATCAGCATAGAATCATAAGATTGTAGAATTTTTTGGTTTGAAAATTCATCTAAAGACCATCAAGTCCAACTCTTAACCCAGCACTGCCAAATCCACCATGAAACCACGTCCCTACATACCATGTCTTTTAAATACCTTCAGGGATGGTGACTCAACCATAACTGTTGGCAACCTGTTCCAGTGTTTGACAACCTTTTCAGTGAAGAATTTTTTCCTAATACCCAATCGAAACCTCTCCTGGTGCAACTTGAGGCCATTTCCTCTTATCATGTCACTTGTGAACTGGGAGAAGAGACCGACTCCCACCTGGCTACAGCCTCCTTTCAGGGACTTGTAGTGAGCAATAAGGTCATCCCTGAGCCTCCTTTTCTCCAGGCTACACACCCCCAGCTCCCTCAGCTGCTCCTCATCACACTTGTCCTCCAGACCCTTCCCCAGCTGAGTTGCCCTTCTCTGGACCTGCTCCAGCACCTCAAAGCCTTTCATGTTGTGAGGGACCCAAAACTGGACCCAGCACTCGACGTGTGGCCTCCCCAGTGCCCAGCACAGAGGCACAATCACTGCCCTGCTCCTGCTGGCCACACTATTGCTGACAGAAGGCCAGGAGGCCACCAGCCTCCTTGCCCACCTGGGCACACCCTGGGTCATGTCCAGCCACTGTTGGCCAGCACCCCCAGGGCCTTTCCCACTGGGAGCTTTCCAGCCTCTCTGCCCCCAGCCTGGAGCTCTGCATGTGGTTGTTGTGACCCAAGCACAGGAGGAATATATCCATGGAGTTACAATAATTTACATCAGTTGATGATCTGCCTGATGGAGTCTAGGAATCTTTCACCAGTGGTAGGCAAAAATGGTGCTAAATGTAACTAAAAAACGCAGATTGACTACCTTATATTTAAAGAGAATTTGAAAAGACTTTTGCAATTGCAACTGCAATCATTGCCTTGTGTTTTCCTTTGCAAATCCATCTGCTGTTTCTTACCTTATAACCCTTATAAACCTTATAATGTTTATAATCTCTACAACTCTTACTCCTATAACCCAACTGGAAATCTTGCCTTGAAGGGCTCCTATTACTACCTACAAACATATTTTCAGCCATATTTCAAAACAAAGTATGATGATGTACGGATCCATCATTGTAACTCCTAGCTAATATTAACACCACTATTACAGATTGTTTCTAATTAAGAGGGAAGATTAATCATTTAAGTAAGCCACAGAAGACAAAAAGAGGAGCAGATAAAGAGAAAAATCTAGTTGAACTTACAAACTACTTGTACTTTCTAAAGAAAACAAGAAAGCAGCCAAAAAAATGAGGCCAATGGTGACTAAAGGTGAGGACTCTCTACACTGCAACTGTGATACCAGGTCTCAGTACAAGGTGCTTTAAAAATAACTGTAATGACAAATGACTGAAACCTCTGTTTGTAAAAAAAACCTCGCAGAAATATAAAGAGCTTTTACCAATACACAGCAGATTCTCAGAAAGCTGATTTTTTAGAAAGAGTGAGAAAGCTTCCTGTTTAAAATGTAATTATAGGAAGAATGTAAGTTTGTACAAAGGATTTTGGCCTCAGAAAGATCCATCTAATTGAGCTGAAGTTGCAAATAAAGCAGGAGAAGCAAGGTGTTCCTCCCACGAGCACACTGAAATGGAGGCTGATAGTAAAAAACAATCATGTTTATCATTTGCTCTCTTAACCTGGGAAATTCAGTAAAGAATAGAAGCCACGATGTATCAGACTCCCTATTTGCTACTATACTGCTTGAAAAGACAGCAGAAGATAATTATTTATTCTAAATGTTTTCTGCGTTGCTTTTGAGGCAAAAACTTCATTACCATGACTCTAAATGTGTTTATTTACTCAATTACCATTTATAAAGCATCAAAGTTAACTTTTTCACATTGTGACCATGTGAACACTGAAACAGTCAACCTTACAAGGACATTGAGGTCCCATAACCTGATTTTTGTCTGACTTTGTGGTTGACACTCTTCAGCTGTCTGAGAAATTGTTCTTTCACTCAAGAAAAGATAATGAATATATTTTAAATAATAACAATCAGGTTTTCCCACAGCAGATTTTGAGCTTTTGGTAAAAACCTGAAAATACTTTGACTCTGAAACGTCACATTGGCGTACTCCAGGTTGATCCAGGAATCACAGATTATAAAGAAGAAAAGGGATCTGAGACACAGAATTCATGAGTCAAAGACATAGCCAAGCAGCCATGTGTCAGCTGAAGCTGGAAACCCAAAATAGTTTGAATCTGAGCTTCCCCAGGAGACACTTTCATGGAACATTTTATTGAATGATCATTTTTTTCTTTGAAACAGCCTCAGGACATTTTGATTATTTATTTATTTATTAATTTAAAAATTTTCATGCACTTTAACTGAATTGCGGACCAGAGAGGCTATAGATATAAACACTCATCCACTGCAGGATGACTTTTCTCAGTGGAACTGGTCATTTAGACATGAAGTTTATTTCCTTCCACTAACTCTCCAAACCATTCCATTATTTTTTTAAAAACAGAATTTATTTGTGCTTTCTTTTGCTGCGTCATATCTTATTGATCTAAAACCTCACTATTTTTTCTTACCTTTTCCAGTTTTGATAGATCCCAAATACCAAGGGGATACTAGCTCAGTTCTTAAAATAGTTTTTATTAATGTACAGTTCTTAATTAATAGTTTTTATTAATGTACAGACCTTTTTTGGCTGCAAATTACTTTAAGAAATTTTTATTCCCTGATCTTTTTCCTCCCAAGAGGCTTCTTCACCTGTATTGAGAAAAAAAAATGCTGGTGTTGCTGTGCAGTAAAGCTTCTCTCTGTTAAATCACAGCCTTTCTGTCTCAAAGCCTGGGGGCTCTGTGTTATGGCTGGATTTTCTGGCCAAAGGGTTACTTCTGACAGGGGTTACCAGGGCAGATTTGGTGGTGATTTTTGGAAAGCAAGAGCAAATGGAAAATTAGGCATTTTAGTGCTGTGATATAAAGAATGAGACTAGAGAGCTAGAGGGAGAAAATCACATTGTAGGCGTGATCTAGCTCTGAAAAATAAGGGCAAAACAATCTCTAGTTACTAAAATAGTTTCTTGAGAGATTTAATTCTTTAGGAATTGGTGCTATCTTCTATGTTGTATTCTTGGTTACTAGTCAGCATTCATGTTTGATTAGAGCAGTGTTTCAGGAGATTAAAAATCAAATTAGTGCACCAGCTCTCACATTTTAAATGGATCCGGATGCAGAGCTTTGGAAGGATAAAGTTGGATTGCTTACATGGTGCCAAAGAGGGAAAGCAGCAGATGAATTCCTGTATGGATGTACCAACCCACTGGATATCACACCTTAGCACCCAGTTGGTGTGCAGGTTTGGCACATGGAACCATTTCTCTACCCCAAAGATATGAAATGCAAAAAACAATTTGCATTGAAAGGAATCAGCTTCCCTTACTTGGAGATGCGACTCTTCCCCTGAGAATGAAAGTGATTGCTTTAGGGTGGGTACATCAAGTGCAAGTGGCTACAGTCAAATAAAATGGATTTTACTGGTTGAAATCACGTAACTTAGAATCCGTGAAAACACCACAGCAGAACACCTCAGCCATTTTTTTCAGAGGCACACAAAATGATGGTATTTCCTGACGCCGCTCGCCCCGACCCGGATTCCGGGGGCAGCGCCAGTTACCCGGAGGCCTGTCCTGAGTTGCTGGATCTGTTCTCAGCGGGGAAGCAGCCAAGGCTCACACAGGGCTCGGCAGCTTCCAGATGGCAACGGCGCAGGGAGAAGCAAAGAAGCGGACGGGCTCCGACACAGCTCCATGGGAACAGGGTTTATTACGGGGTGATGAGGGTCGGAGAGCAGGGTGCCGAGAGAGCCCCGAACAAAGGCTGACAAGGAGTTAAGAACAAGGGACGAAGAGAGGGGTGGAAACCCTAGGGAACCAATAACTGAGGGCCAAAGGGGTGTTACAGAGGCGGGGAAATACACCGAGGACCAAGGAAGGCAGGGAGAGGGAGCAAAGAGCCAATGGGCTACTGAGGAGGGTAGAACGTTCTGGAAGATAACCAAGTATAGGGAAGGGAGGGGAAACCAGGATCCAATGCCCAGGGAGACACCTACATAGGGGTGTGAGGGCTGCTGGGAGGGTTCTATGTTGTCACCCTAACCCTGGGGAGTTTGCCCATTAACCAGGTCCCACTGCTGGAGCTTCGTGGCTATTAGCTTTTGGCTGGTGTTACCCCAGGGACGGGTTGTCACACCGCAACAATTTCTTATTATTTTTTTTTTCTGTACAGTTTTGTGGCAGACTGTTTTTCTAATCTATCAGTATTTATGAAATGCTGAGTTCTGAGTCCCAAGTAACTTAATTTGCTACAGAATATATAAATTGGAGATTGCTCTTTCTGTATAAATAACTTATGCAGGCATTATTATGCTATCAGAAAGAGCTCAAAGAAATTAACAAGACAAGGTTCTGAAAGTAAGGTAGAGAATATTAGTATATAGCTCACCAACACATAGGGATTGAAAAGAATCTCTGCCTTAATTGTTTGAAAATAAATTTCCAATTAATTAAGGCAAAAAAAAAAAAAAAAAAAAAAAAAGATGAGCTAAATAAGGATTCTCAATTAATAATCCTGAAAACTGAAATTAAATCTCAGTCATTAAACTCATGTACTGTCTCTGCACCTAATTATAATTTCCCCAGAATTCCTCTTAAATTTATATTTCATATTATCTGAACTTAATGGC
The DNA here is from genome assembly GCA_013397775.1 of Eulacestoma nigropectus. Classification (NCBI taxonomy): domain Eukaryota; kingdom Metazoa; phylum Chordata; class Aves; order Passeriformes; genus Eulacestoma; species Eulacestoma nigropectus. Next base: position 42,003 of record VZTE01001013.1, read on the forward strand.
CCTTTTATAATTGGAGAAGATGTAAATTTACTCTCTGCCCCATGCATTGGACCAGTCCTCAGTGAGGAAACTACGGGCCCATGAGCAGTGTGAGTCATAAAGGAACACTGTGCTGAACACAGTGGGGGAGAATGTCAACACCTGAAAGAGCACTAAAGGTGTAGTTGTGTATATATCCACATAGGTATATACAGGATGTCCTCTTCTGCTTCCTTTTCAAATACTGTCATTCATGATGACTACAATATCCTAAGGAAAAAAAAAAAGAGAAAGAGAAAGAGGGAAAGGGAAAGAGAAAAAGAAAGAGAAAGAGAAAGAGAAGGAAAAAAAAGAAAGGAAAAGAAAAAGGAAAAGGAAAAAAGAGAGACAAAGTGAAAGAAAAAAGAAAAAGAGAAAGAGAGAGAAAGAGAAAGAAAGAAAAAGGGAAAGGGAAAAGGAAAAGAAAAAATAAAAATAATTTTCCTAAGACTTTTTTTCTAAACTAACTTTATTATTAAAAGAATAGCAGTCTTACCTTACTAATTTTCCCTAACTTTCCCAGACAATTTAATGAAGTAAGCATATTATTAATGAAAATGGACCTAGAAGGAGCCTCATGTATGCAGCATGCTGGGAACTGAAGTTCTGAACTATATAAAGCTCATGTGAACAGCTGTCAAAGTTTTATCACCTGACCAGCAGAGCTTTTGTGTAGCCCAAATTCCTGTTGTTTAACAGGGAGAAAATCAGCAGCTAAAGGCAGGACACAACAATGATTTAATTTCTTATCTGCAAAATTAAATTGGAACTATTCCTTCCTCAGCTCCTCAACACACCTTGTAGGCATTTCATGGATGTCAGACCCACTAATATGGCATTACCTTCTCAAACTCATCCTTAAAAATTCATGTCTAGCATCCTTCTGGATGTATCCGTTTAACAGGGGAGATTCCTTGGCAAACTTGGGAAACTGGTCATAGGGCTGTATTAGCCTATTAAAAATTAAAAATTAGCCCAGTGAATTAGGTAACTTCAGGCCCATGTTAATGCCTTGTGTGTAAGTTTAGGGCTCCATGAAAAGCAAGGAGGGCAAGGGATGGAGAGAAAACCCTGCAATATCTAAAGGCAGCAAAACAAAGTGCAGATGTGGAATCACAAAGGATTTTGTTTACTGTTGAGAGATTCTAGCAGGATTTGTGGTCCCAACAAGACAGCCGCCTGTAGGATAAATGATCCTAGAGAGAGCTGTTTTGGGTGAGAAGAAGGAAAAATGGCAGCAAGATAACCACAGTGAAAAAATACACAGCACAGGAAAGTGGAGCCCAAACTAAGAATTTCAAAGAAGCGAAGTAAAGCAAGAGCATCGTTCCGTTTGGTTCTGTTGGTGGTTTATTGTCCCTGTGGTGGGACACAAAGATCTTTAAAAGAGATGCAAAGCAAGAGACAAAAAATCTTGTTAGGATCTCCACAAGAGACAGTGAAAATACAATCTCTGTATCTATGGTAACAACCCCAGGAAGAGCTTGGTCAAGATGAAAGGGCAGGAATCACTGTCTACAGGGCTCTCTGCTGTCCCATCACTGCTGGTGAAGGTTTCAGGTTTCAAATCCTAGCACCATTTGCCTTCATTTCAGCTGCCTGGAACATGAATGGGTCATCTAATCTATTCCAGATACATCCCAGCCCACATTTCATAAATCTTCTTTTCCAGCTCTGGGAGTATTAAACATGCCCTGGTATATCTGACATCAAGCTAGAGTAAAAAAAACTTGAGAAACCAAAAGAAAGCACTCCACTACTCCCTTTTCTTCCTGATGCAAATGCCCATCATGTAAAATTTTGTTAATGGTGGTAAGTTCATATGGAATGAGCAATGAGAACAGTTTGTCCTTTCCATATTTTGGAGTCTGAAGTTATTGCTACTTATCCATTTCAGCTGGCTGCTGTTTAGAGCTAAAGCAAGTATTGATACTACTGGTAAACTGCAAGTGAGCAGCATAGAAATGGAAAAACAGTTTCTGTCTCAACAGAGTGGAAAGATATCAAGCCACTTTAATACATTATTTTGGATTCTGACTATGTTTTTCAAGTGTGGAGCAGTATTTTATACTTGACAATAACAGAGGTTGCAAAAGGATTTGAGAGGCCTCTAATAAAACCTTTAATCTGTTGACAGAAGAATTTCATTAGCCAGTATCATTAACATGGTTTGTACAATTCCTTGCCTTTGCCTGCATCGAGATAGAGCTATGTCTGCATTACTACTTCTGCTTTTACTACTTAGAAAGGCTCGAAGTTGGCCTTTCCATGAGTTCCCCGTGGGTATTCTCACAAGTAGTGGATTTAACACAGTACTCGACACTGTACTACAGCCAATAAATCCAGGATAAGTTACTTCAGTGTTCAGCGGATCATAATATTTTTGATTGAAGATGGGAAATTATATCCCTCAGGCTGAGGCATGGGTCTGGAGTGACATTAGTTGCTCATCATTTTCTTACACAAATCAGGAAGGAGATAGGTGAGACTCACAAACTTGAGATGGAGAACTCCGCAAGATGTCAAGAGCTTCTCAGTAAATCGGTGGGTGGAGCTTAATGAAGCACAGTGATGGATCGTTTCAGACTGTCTGAACAGCCTTTGTAGATGTGTGTGATCTTTTCTACAGAACAGGATCCTTCCACAGAGCTCAATTCAATAAACTGAAGATGCAGTTTGTGTTAATTATAGACTTGAAAGATTTAGTTGCAGCATAAGCCTTTCTTTGCAGACATCAGAGTCTACCCATGCCTTTTAATGAACATCATGGCCAGGAAACAGAATAGGATGAGAGGATATATCAAAAGCAAGTGCTACTGTACAGTGTTAAATACTCACCAGAATCTTCATTCCAGAACTAAACCACAGTCTCTTGCTTAAAGCCTTTGTTCTGGTTAGAGCAAATTTTGAAATTTGTTTACATTTGTGCATTTTCAAACAGAGGCATCTTTTATGGTTTAGGAGCAGAAGAGTTTTGTCAGATGCCTGGCCTGATTTATAGCTTTTTGTAGATCTTCAAGGGAGTATAGAGAGACTACACTCCTCATGAAGGTGGTGTAGTTAAACTCTCATCATAAGACAGGATGAATTAGGGTCACAGTGAATTTTGTAGATCTCACAGCAAGACTTTCTTTTGACTCTCAGCTGCCTGGCAGAAAGGCTTGCTGATGAAAGCAGAGGTCAGAACTTTATAGATGGATATCAGTGAAGATCAATTCTTTTTCTTTCAGACATTTATCATTAAATACAAACAGAATTTTTGAGTGTCATAAGATCAGCTTAACTACAGTCCATATAACCACAGGTACAGTGCACTGTGTTTCTCACCCTTTTTTCTCATTTCTTTAAATTCCTGCAGCATAGCAGAATATTTATCCCAAAGCAGTTGTAAGCTGTTTACTTCTAGATGTGGATTTCTGCAGTTTCTGGCTGTGTTTTAATTTGGAATCCATTTCTAATTGCATGCTTGCAGAGAAAATTCTTGATGAGTAATTTCTTTCTGTTTTGCTCAATATAATGCCGTATATTTACATATTGTGAAGCAGAGGATAGCTATCTGTGGTTTTCTCTAACTACATTCAGGAAAAAAGCCTCAGCAAAATGGGTATAATTTTCTGCCTTTTTATTTATTTATTTTTTTTTCTTAGCTAATGGAGACCTGAGACCTGCTTTTGTAAGTGGGAAACCTGGAGCATCGATCTTGGAGTACCTGGACAGGGAGAGGGGAAAACAGTAGATTTGGAAGGTTGTGTAGAACATGTGAAAGTCAGATGCCATACAAAAAACTCCATTTCCGTTGCACAGTGCAAATTTCTCAACTGGGTTCACCCACTGTCTGCACTCCTGAAGTTATCCATTGACACAAATTAATGTTTTGTACACAGAGATCGACTCACTGTGGTGAAGGAAGCCTGCTGAAATCCATAAAAGCTCTAGAACCTGTAACAGGGGGCAGAGCTTTGTCTTTTTAACACCTTTGTGATTTCCAGACTGACTAGATATCAGAATCTACTTTAAAAATAAAACTTGTTTTCTCCTTAATTTACCTCCTCTCTCCCAACAAAGGATGCAGTATTTTTAGCTAGAGCCAGAGGAAAACTACATTCCCTTTCCCTTTTCAAAACTTCTCATGTAATCATAGAATTATTTGGAATGGAAGGGACCTTAAAGATCATCTTGTCCCGGCTACCCTCCTGTGGGCAGGGACACCTTCCGCTAGACCAGGTTGCTCAGAGTCCCATCCAACTTGACCTTGAGCATTTACAGGGATGGGGCAGCTCTAACTTCTCTGGGCAACCTATTCCAGTGCCTCACCACCCTCACAGTGAAGAATTCCTTCCTAATATCTAATCTAAACCTGTTCTCTTTTAGTTTGAAGCCATTCCCCTTTGTTCTGTCACTACATTCTCTTGTAAATAGTATCTCTCCAATCTCGAGGGAGTGATTGCCATTCCAGAAGTCTGACTGCAGCAAACAGTTGAATCCCTAAATCTGTATCAATATGTATGTTAGACATAGGGGAAGAGAAAGATTTTTTTTTTTTTTTTCCACAGTGGCAGCATGTTTGTGACTCATGAATTTTGTTTGGTAGAATTGCTTTCATAATTTAACCTTGCCAAACATGGCTGCGCCTCTTAGTAGTTTTTCATTATAAAAGATCTTCTGTGTCACCCCTAGATAGTCTCAAGCCAATAAAAAGAAACTGATTATTACATTTTTTTTGTCAAATGGAAGAAAAAATACCCAATGTGCTATAATAATAATGGCAATAATAAAAGATACTGACAATACTTAGAGATCAGCTGAATAAGCCCATTGACTGCACTATTTTTGTGAGTGGATTTTCTTGATGACACTGTTGGAGTGTAATGTATTGTGCCTTCCAGATGAAACATTGCTTTTAACTTTCGTGTACAATGTAGGCTTATAACATCTCATGGTTTTTCAATTGGAAGTTGTTCTTTGATAAACTGACAGCAATATGAGCAGTCCTGCAAGATATTATTTTTGGAACAATGGAGAGAGTGTTGGAAATTCTACGATTAGTGACAAATTTTCAGTGTCAATCATTGTATATTGCCATCACTGAAATCAGTAGGAGAATTCTAGAAAAAATGTTCTACTTCATGTGTGAGAAGAATGTGACCTATCATTAACACCTTCAGGCAAATAAGTGATGATTTAGGGCACTTAACAGAATCTCGTTTGTCTCTTAGGCTTCTGAAAATGAGGACAGGAATTGTAATAACAACAATGGGGAAATTTTTGAGCACATGAGAGATTTGAGATTGAAATTTCCTGTTGGAGTATATTTTTACTGTACTGTTGCACTTAAGCTGTACTTTGACGTTACATCAAGGGCATCCAGAGTGTGTAGATAAGCAGTATCTGTCAAGTCCTAATACTAAAAAATGAATCACAGAAATATGCTGTTACTTAGAACAGATGTTTTAATGTTACCCTTATAAACTTAAAGAATTAAAGCCACTCAAATTAATAAATGTCAATAAAAAATGCCATTGAGATCATGAACCTCAGCATAAAAATGAAATATACAGGTAAACGCTCTCCAGTTGTATTCTAACCATTATCTCACATTGTTAATCAGAGTGTGGGCCAGTTAACATCCTTCCCCTCTGCTAAAAATGAGTCCACTGTCCAGAAAGAGGAATGGCACATCCAAACATTTGGCCTATCATTTCCTTCCAAGTGGTCAATAAAGTTAATTTGGGACATTTTGGTGTCATGTACATCCAATTCTTTACATCTTCTAACAAAAGGCAAGGTTCCATGTCAATATTTTGACCAGATAAATCTCTCCATGTTCCTTCCACCAGTCTCTAAAGAGGGAATGTCTTTGTCAAGCAGGTGTCTCCATCTGTTTGGGATGTCTTCCAACAGCACTCTATTTCATGCATGCTTTTAAATTCTGCTGTGTGGATCTTCAGCATTACAGATATCCTGTCAATAATTCTGAATGAGTTTCTCTGTTTCAACTCCTCCATTTCGTATCCATAAATTGTATCTCGCATTATCCTGTTTTTCTCCTACAACAGGCTGGATAGAAAGAGTATCAAGCCATTAGGTAATTTCCAAGGTACATTAATCATCTTACCAGGGTGTAAGAACAATCTCACAAGTGCCAATATTCAAAGATAAGTGTTGTGCTTGGAGGTGTCCCAGTGCTCTTGAGGAAGGTCAAATAACATGCAATAATGTAAATGAGAATGCTTTTCACTAAAAAATTATTCTCCATAATGTTCCATAAAAGGAACACAGAAATAGATACCCTGGGTCCAAAGATGATTTTTTGAATCAGAATGTCAGAAGCAGACATACCAATCTCTTCAGCATACACAAGTGAAGTCCCTTTGGAGTTACTCTTCAAACACTAGCTTTTATAATAAATGGATTTGAAATCGGACTCAAGTCAGAGTTAAGGCTCTCTTCAGAGTCAAGAAAAGAAAGCTTCATCTGTTTGTGTCAAATTCGCAGTATGAAACGTCTGATGATCTCAGTGGTGGGACAATTAAAATTCTCATATGCTAAAACTGAAGCCACATTTCTCCTCTGCGATTTGGCTGCCCCAGCCTAACACCAGCAGCCCACGCTCTGCCAGCACAGCTGCAGAGAAATCCTTTCTCTCTTGACGCGCAAACCCCTGAGTTAATCAGGCCAGCACGGGGTGCAAAACATCAGCTGACCCCAGATACTGCTCAGCAGTGGGAGAATTCCCTTCCTAAGGAAGCTTCTCTGAACTGGGTTGCAGGTGAGAACCCAAACCCATCTCTCCTGATTCCCTCCCTGGGTTGAAAAATACTTCAGGTATCTCTGAAGTTTTCTTCTGGCCTGAATTTTCTCTCATCTAGGGCCCAGTGCAAGTTCTGCACAAAGACACAGACGTTCTTTCTTTTGCATTCAGGTATATTTCAGGTTTTTTTTCTTTTTTTAAGGGCTCATCCATCAAAACACCGACAGTCATAGAAGTGACTATCTTGGCAAGTCTGTGTGATCCTTACAAAAAGGGAGTGGGAGATGATGACAGCTGTGTTTTTTGGAGAGAGGAACAGGAATTTTAAGTCTCATTTGATTCTTCACTTTTACTGGCTTTTGCAAAGGGCAGGAAGATTGCAACATCTTCATTCCCAGAACAATATCAATTCTGTAAAGCCTCAAATTTCACAGAATTACTTTTGAAGTCAGATATCATTCCCAGTCACTATACAAAGGATATTAATGCTGGGATTAAACTACAGAATGACATCAACCAAATTAATTTTCTTTCCTTCCATCTCCTGTATCTTGTCTGAAGTATGAATGAAAATTAATTTCCTATGGAGGGGGACTGGCTGCGAGAAATATTGAAGAAATTAATTACTGTAGATTTTGTTCTTCTTGACCAAGACATTTATATTTTCTTAACACTTAATTGATGCTGAGTTCTTAAGTAATGGAATAAGGAGAAGCTGAAGTGATATTATATAAAATTGGATTACACTCCCCTTCTTCCTCCACATTGTCTGAGATGCTTGCTCACATTTTAAAAAGGAGTTTCATAAAGTTAAAACTTATGGAGTTTAATATATAGATACTTGAAAAATAGGTGACAATTGTACTCAGATCAATGAAAGATGGAGCATGCTGAAAACACGAAATGCATATTAAAAATGCAATACATAATGGCTGAAAACTATAATTGACTTTTAAATTATAGCCAAAAAATATTAGAACTTCAAAGGGTCATCCTGGACTTTCCTTTGTTACTAATTGCTTATTGAAATTAGAATGTAAGATTTCAATATATCCTTTCCCAACATCAAAATAAACTCACCTTATGTCATTTTCTTTCACAGCTGATTTTTCCTTTTATCACATGACCACCCGAAGTGCAGTGTGCATATGCATGATTGGATTTGTACATATCTGGATTTTTCATGCTGGAAAGAACAGCAACACTCCAGTTCTTATCCAACCATTATAAACCAAGCCCTCCACAGCCAGTGGTATTACAGCCCTTGGTTTAATAGCTGACTGACTCTTCATGTCTGGTGAAGCAGAAATCTGTAGTCAAACTTGTCCAAACATGGGGATCAGCAGCAACTCTCAGTGTCTCACTTCACAGGACACCATGGAAATTCTATAAAAGGACTGTATCCTCTGCAGAGGGGATAAGTAAACCCATTGTCAGCTCTTTTCTCCCAGCAAGTAAGACTCCCCATTTAGAGCAGCTAATTAATAGTTAGCTGTAATCTCTACAGCTGTGTATTTTGAGAGAAATAAACCCTCATCTGAGATAAACTTTTGTGGGAAGCATAACAAGGCCAGCTCTCACCTGAATCTTGCCACACAGATGTGAAACCCAGAACTGGGACTGTCAACAACTTGTGGCCTCTTGATAATTAATTCTGAAGCCACAGAACTGCTGCAGCACTGATAGGATGAGGATGGCTGTGGTAACTGCTCAAGGCTGTGAAAAATCAAGTTTTAGGCAATCATACCTTTTGAGACACTTTCCACGCTTTCTAATCCCTGATTTTGCTACCAGAAATTTCTCAGCATTTTTGTTGGCAGGTACAGGTTGTAGGAAGATGCAGAGCATTACAAAGCTTTCTTTGCAGTAACATCAGTATTACTACCCATGGTCCACAGAAAGCTCAATATCGGCTGAGCAAAGCTACATTTTCAAAAAGTGTTCTACATTTATGGACACTCTGAGCAATATGCTGAAGTCCCCAAACTGTATTTAGAGCTAGCATCGCTCAGGAGTGATTGACATATATGAAAAACAGGCACGCAATGACAAGCACCAAAAATCAGAAGTTAGTTCCAAAATGTCTACTTGGTAAGACCAGCTTTAAGATCAGACAAGAAGTGCTTGGAAGAGTTAAAATGCAAGGTTAATATGGGTGCTCATTTCCATGTTTAATGCACAGAGTGCTATTTCCAGTGGTGGTCTTGCCCTTCCCAACAAGAATTATTGAAAGACATTCCAGTCTGACAGATGTTTAATTAGATATGAAACTCTGCTGAAGTCAAAGGTAGATTGGGTATTTATGCAGATAAACAGAAATATATTGAGTTAATTCTAACAACAGCAGCAACATATTTTAATATTGGAAAGGTGCAAAGAGAATATCTAATAAAAAGTTAAGGATTTAGAAGAAATGTCACTGATAGGTTTATACACTATGATTTTTCCTTATCTGAATCATTTATAGAAATTGACACTGCTCTTGCAGAGATCTAGTACTTTATCCACATTTAGTGCAGGTCTTGTGTGTAGTTTCTGTCTGTGTAGTTTCAAGCCCAAGGTTCCCCTTTGAATTCTGGTGATAAAGTTCAAAGTAATTCCGATCTAACTTTCAAGGTGTCAGTTAAACTTATATTGAAGTCATAATTTTAGGTTTGACAAGCTTAAAAATAAAATTTTGACCAGCTTCATTCACTGTCTTTTCAGATCTCTATTTTCACTGCTGTTAAAATGCCTCCCATCTTGGTCTTGTCATACTTAGGTCTTGATCTCACTGCCTGAAGGTGAGAGATCTACTGCTGTGGTTTCTAAACCTCCACATGAGGCTGACAGGTATCACACAGGACCTCTGGCAGACTTGAGTGCTTTTGGAACAGGAGCTGGAAGTCTTTTCTAATGATGCTTGACTACTCTGTTTAGACAATCAAATTTCATTCTTTGTGAAGTGGAGCAGAATAAATAATCTCCCTCACAGAGGCAAGATTCATTTATGAGTTCTTAATTTTGGTTAAACCATAAGGAGTATGGTTTCTGCCTAGGCGCTGATAGTGAGACATTAGTGAAGACAAATCACCATAACCATCACTCAGAATTGATGTTCTGATCCAATAAGAACGAGCAAATTCTGCTGTTGAAGGCTCGTTTTCTCTGCACCCATACTGTGATTTACCAGGTATGATGTATAGGAGCTGAACCATTTATACCAGAACACAGAAATGATGTTACTGCTGCAAACATCTCATTAAACCATGCACGTACTCTGATGAAAAATAGCTTTTGCAAAATCACATACACAGGCCACTCTGTCAGGATCACGGATAATCCTAGGAACACTCAATAATCACTGGCAGGATTTTGCTTTATAATTTACAAATATGCCCTTGGGAATTCTAGCGGTACCACACAATGGCTCTACTTCAGGAAGGGTCACAAGGCATTTGTGACATTGCTCATAATCCTTCTTGCCTCTTCGAATTTAAAAATGAAAGAGCTGAAAAAACCCCACGGGTTCAAAGCTATGACTGTCACATGGGAACTTTCCTGAAATCTCTCCTCCCCTAGCCCACACCAGAGCTTGCCTAATATCATTTTTGATATTTAAATGAAGTACCAACAGCATACTAAATATATAGGTATTAAGGATTTTGTGTTTTCCAAGGAAACACCTGGAGACAACTGGAATGTTGAATCCCAAAAAGGTGTTTCTAACATTTCAGTGAAAAAGAAGGAGGATCAGAATCTCTCCAGGCAATGTCACCAACAGGGCCCAGTTTTTTGTTTAATGTTGGTGTTATAAACATGCATTCACCTTTTTTTTTTTTATAAGCAATTATTTTTTAGTTTCAAGGGGACTTTGGTTTAATTTCCTTATTTGGTACATATGGAAGAGCTGCCTAAAGCACTAGGCAGGAACTTTTGACATTTCTATAAAAACCCAAGTGCAATCAATAGCTAGATATTGAGGTCAGAAAAGTAGCTACTGAGAAAGTTCACTTAGTTACTGTAGTTTGCACAAAGAAACCATTTTTCATTTAAACCCACAGACTTAGCAATAGATGCTGGTGAAGGGCTATAGAGATGACATGATGTCAAAATAAAAATAAATTGTCAGTATAAGTCCTGGGAGACATTGTCACAATATCAGCTTGAAACAAAATGACACCAATGCAAATTTTGTAAGAAACAACTTTAAGATGTCAAGACATTGGTAAATTGATGTCAGTTCAGGTCTGCAGGGAGACTGTTAGGATTAAAAAAGAAAAACCTAAACAAACTAAAAAGCATTCCCAGAGTAATCGCTATAATAGGAGTTTCTAATTTTGTCAGTTAAAATAGAAGCTAGTTGTAGCAACACAAACATGCAGATACCATGATTACAATGTCAGCAAAAAAACCAAAACCACACACAAAACCAAAAGCAAATATTGATAAAAACATAATACACACTTTATAAATGTTACATTGTTTGTACAGTTAGACACTGACATTTCCAGTTTAGACTGCTTCTATATTTAAATCCGTAATCTCTGGTGCTAGTTCAGTTGACTAATAAGAAATCTGGAAGCTTCTTCATGTCATACAAACCTCCTGTAGCTTTTCACTCATGCAGTGTGCAACAGAATTTATGGTAAGTTGAACAGATCAAATAGACAGCAGGAGCAGAGCTTTACTCCTCTAGTCTCTCATTATCAAGCTTTGCTGGATCTCCGTGTCATTGTTTCACATGTCCTGTAATTCAGTATATCCTGGTAAATCTGAGCCTAACCCCACTAGTGACCAAAAAGGCTCAGAAACACAAATGGATTTATTTTGAAAGTCTTACCGTGTTTTCTAGGAGTGTTTTTAAGCACTGTTTTTGAGCAGTGGGATGTTGGGGGCAATTGTGAGAACACTTAATGCCTGGCATCTCCTGAAGTCATTTACATTCAGGCAAAAGTGGGTGGAAATTCTGCCATGTGAAAGCGACATTTGCGAATGTGTAAATGACTGCACAGCACTTTTGGAGCAGTCACAACCAGGGCCCTGCTCAGCACTATGGTTCTGCCATGTGCAGCATTAACCTTTACCATGTTCTGCTTTCCCTGCACACAATAACAGCAGATCCTTGTCAGGGGGTGGTTACACAAGACAGTGCATATGCTTCCACGCTCCCAGTCCCAGATCAAAAATACATGGCATGTAGCTTGGAGCTATCTATATTCATTCCCCATTCTAAATTGATTTGAAATACTTTAGGGTGTACGTCTGCCTCTGAAGACTTTTTGGCATAAATCCTGCATTTTAGGCCCCGGCTACTTTAAAATAGAAACAATTATGCCATTAGGACCAAAATGGATCAGTTTCCAACTGCCTGAAGTTCTGATAGACCACAGGTGCTCTATCATCAATGTGAGCCCTGTTGAAATTAAGTATGTTCTGCAACCCCATTTTAGGTGTATGTTCAGCTGTACAAACCTAAATAATAACAAAACCCACAGTCAATAATAATAATTACACCTTTGAAATTATTAATTCCTGAGTTTGTGTTTAGAAGCTGACTGAAAATAGCACAGGGCCAGATTTCAACACCTTCCGTGCTGGAGCCTGTCTGAAGTGAAACCATTGACGTCAATGGAACGATTCCAGATTTATAGCTGCCAAGTTATGCACATCTCCGTATGTGTCACTTTATGTTAGTTATTTAATGCATTGATTTGCATACCATAAGCAATTTGCATAGAACCAAAATTTGCATAGGACAGCATGGAGCCACACCAACATGCCCGAAGAGGTGAGGAGGGTAAGGCCTCTGGAGGCTGGGGTGAAGGTGTCAGTGGCTGTGTACAGTGGGGGATGAGGGCCTGTGGCTGATTTGGGAGCTGAAGGTTTGACTACATCAGTGAAACTGAGAGATACTCTGTCTTTCCCCTGCCATCCTTGTGGGCAGAAGTTGTGCCTAAAGGTGCCACTGTAGCAACCTGCTGTATTTCCTACCCAGGGCACAGCTGGTGAAAGTGGGGACTGGAGGCTGACACAGCAGGGAGGACGAAGGAAGTAGGAGGGATGCTGACCATACTTTCTGGTGAAAACTTTGCTTGGTGGCTAACAGTTGCAGTGCCAATTTAAATTTGCAGCCAGATGAGAGCAAGCTCATGTGAAATACACATGTGAAAGATATAATGAAAAATACATGGACTTGTTAAGCCCACAGATGTACTCTAGGGTAAATGGAATGAGAATTTAGCTAAGATTGACATGAATCATTGATATAAAGGAAACTGTCATCAGGAAACCCTGGGATTATCAACAAAATCTTAGCTACTCCCTGCTCAAAGCACAAAACTCAGGTACTGATCCCTTGACCACTTTCTAAAAATTGCAAATCTAGTCTGGAGGAATGATAAGAATTTTACTCAGAAACTCAGTTTGCATCATTAATATCCTTGGCCGTCCAGGACAAAATAATATTTTCCTCGTCAGAAGTCTCTCTGAGATTAATTGCCAACTGGCATTTTCCATGCATACACATCCACTCAGCACCATCTGGGGTCCTTGAAGGGCAAACTGAGGAAAAGTGCAACCCTGCCAGGTTCTCTGGCTCCCTGGGTGCTCAATGCCTGCTAATGCCTACATTTTTAGCAAGAAATTCCTGCTTCTGTGCAAATCTAAATTGCTGGCTCTTAGCAGCTTGGTTTCTACAGAACTTCATTGAACCCATCCTTCTCTCTAAATGTCCTTAGAAACTTTGAGAACACTTGTTGAAGATGCAGCCCTGCAGCCACATTCATTTCAAGCCCCAGTTAAGGTAGTTGATCACTGTGAGAAACAGAAGAGCAGCCCTGGCATCATGCTTCAACCTTGAGACATTCAATCCCAACTACTTTCCCACACACTTTTGGTGTTGCTTTTTTGCTGGCACCCAGGAGAGTTTTGTTTTCCAGGCATCCTAATGTCAAGACTTAATCATAATGCAGAGATCCTGCCTGTTTCAAAGGCTTAGTAACCAGACCATTTCTGTTAGGAGAGGTGGGGTGTGTGCAGTACAACCTCTCCAAAGAATAAAACCTCACACAAGGAATTTAGCTTAGTGATATTGTGGGATCCCAGCTTGCTTTTCTCCAAAATATATATAGTAGGTATAATGAAAAGATGGTGTGTCCTTAACCTCCACCTTCCTTGGGGACAAAGATGTGTTCTCCCCTCATTTTAACTAGCAGAAATTAGTTCACTTGCAGCAAAACCTAGGCAGGCAACAGTTTGATTTGCAGTTTTAACAAAGGCTAAGTGTTCATTCGTGAAGCAGCCCAAGTGGCAGAGGTGCAGTCACAACATCTCTGCTGCAGGTCCCCTGCTCAGGTCAGGACTGTCTGCCACTGATTTAGTGGGTTGAACTAAATTCAGTAGGCTCCAGATTTTCACTAGACTTGCTAGTCTTTCCTAGGAACAATTATTACCTTCATTTCTTTTTTGGCCTACTTTTAGACAATCTGAATTTTTTTGGTGGGTAAAAAAAAAATAAAGACACTTTTTCTAGCTGAAGACAGGGCCTTTCAGTGCAACCCCCTTCCAGAAATGGTTAAAGGGGAAAATCCAGTTTTCGCAAATTGCTCCTGCAGCAATATGGGGTTACCTATTACTACTAATCTTCATTATGAATAAACTTTACCTTTTAAACAAAACTTTAGCTTTATAAAGAAAAGTGGAGCTCTGCTGTCAAAAGTGGGCTTTCAGTAACTGTCTTGAGTGAATTGCTATGGTGATGGACAGATTTCAAATGGTCAGTTCTGTTTCTCCCACTGAGATCTAGACCAGTTAGTCAGCCTGTTAGTGATAATCATTCCTAAGCAAACAAACAAACCTCAAACAAAGCCCACACACATTTTTTTGCATCAAAACCTATATTTAACTTTAAATGAGTGGTTGGCTGCAGTTTCTACTCTTTCTCTGTTTTTCTGCTTCTCTGTGTCTGTCTCCATCTATCGTGTGCTGTCATATTTATTAAAGTTCTTTTCTTATGAAAATGTTTCTAATCACAAAATAAATCCTTCTGATGTAGCAAGTTAAATTAAAGCCACTCACAATACTTCAGGTGGTATAGTAGCAGTGGTTCTCATAAGCCCTCTCTTTTTGGTTTGGTCACAGCTCTGCTTCAGGGCACCTGAAATACCATTTCAATACTTCTAAAGATAAATAGAATTCTGTCAATAAACTGAAAATTGCTGACCTTGTCTTGTTCATCAATTTAGGCATTGAAAAAATTCTGCCTCATGGGATTGGCAGTGCTTTTCCATCTGAAGTGAAAAATGCTAAGCCTGCCATATGTAATGACAGGCCCGGGAGGGTTAATGAAAGAACAGAAGTGACATTTCACCTTGACTTGCAGCTGCCCTATAACATTGCCTAGGGGTCCAGCTAAGCGTTAGCTCCATCTGAGCAGTACAAGGCAGGAGAAAAGACCTACAGAGAATTCTAACAGGATATCCTCGATCGCCCTGGCTCTTGCCCTGGTTGCCTTTTGTGTGTGTATGTGTGCGTGTGTGTGTGTGTGTGTGTATGTGTGTGCATGTGTGTGTGTTTGTGTGAAATCTGTAACCAATGAAACCTCAGGGATTTTTTGTCTTCATTGGTTACAAAAGCTCTGGAAATGCTGAAAAACTGAGCAAGAAAGAAATGCTGCAATGAATGACTAAATCATATTCTAGCTTATGCCTGGACTCTACCAGCGTTTCAGAATTTGTTTTTGTTATTGATAGCTTCATTTTTATAAGCTAAACATTGATGATTAGTCTAGACTGGTAATTAGAAGCTATCCTTTTACACAGAGGCTTGGATTAAAAGCTTTTGTGAATTCGTGGACTCTGGTTTGTGTGAATGTCAATTTGATCCTTTTAGTGTGTTTATGCTAAGTATCAATAGGCTCCTGGGATTCGTGGAAGTGCAGTGCTGAACCTCTCAGATGCTCAGCAACAGCTGGGATGCTGCTTCCATTTGAAAGGCTTTCTTCTCTCCTTACTAATGGAGGATCAAAAGTCATCCCTTCAATTAAAAACTAAAGAAAGAATCTCATTCTTTGTCATTTTATGTCTAATTAAGGATTTTAGTGGGAAATGTACATCAGTGCTCACTGATTAATTTATCAAACACAAAAATCCCCCTTTCCTCTACCCGTCCAATTAGCCAGGCATTTTATATGGCTGGGAGATTGAAATGCTACAACTACATGGAAACCAGAGGCTCTTTGCATTTGAAATTGTGTGGTAAAGAGATTGGAAAATTTCTTGTCTAATACCGTGCATATTTAGGGCCTGATCCTGTGAATTATTGAAAAACCTTGCTAAAAAATGCATGGTCTTCTGAAGGTCCATTCCTGTATAATATTTAATACCCTGAACACACAGAAGCATCAGGGAAAAGCAGAGGATGCTGAATGCTTTGGAAAATAGAGCATTTACTGTATAAAATGCCCAAAGGGAAGCATAGCTGCTGCTCAGACAATCTCAAGCACTGTGGAGCATAATTCACGTGTTTGCTGCCTTCTTACCTTGTGCTATGATCTCTACGTGTTTCAGAAGCTGGAATTGATCTCTCCTTCCACAAGCCACCTGTCAGAAACAATGTGGAAATATATTATCAATCATTTGTCATTCCCCTCTAACACAAGAATCATGAATCACACTGTTTGTCAGCTCATGTCCCTTGCCATATGTCACAAGGGGTTATTATCATCTCACTTTTCCTCTGCTGAGAGCAGGAATGTGAGCCACAGCATCCAGACCATTCTCCCTGTTGCATGAGTGTCTCCCAGGAATGCACTAGGAAACACTTTACCTTTCATATGTTCTTTATTTGCTTATCCTCCCTCTTAGAGTAATGTTTAGTGAATGGCTTTGTGTTGTGGTATATTTTTGTTTTGTTCTTTTTTTGTCATTTTATTCTGATATTTGATGATTTTGTTGTTGTTGTTGCTACTGTCTTGTTTTATTTATTTTGAAGAACTATGTTGTTGCATTTTTTTTATGGAAGGTAAGATTAAGGGAACATGCTTGGTTTTTCAAATGGATTTGAACAGCTCTGGAGCATGGGCATGCTCAATAGACCTAGCCTTGAGTAAGGAATCAGTGATAAACTGCACAGCTGTGATCAGACCAGCTGGGAGATGCTGTGGCTGCACTTGGGTGGATGGATGAGGTCATATCCAAACATCTTGGAGTGCCAGCCTTAGCATGTTTGCATCAAGAGTGTGCTATTAAAGCAAGTCTCCTCATTCTTTCCACTTAGTGCCCTTTGGTTTGCATTGGGCAGAGCTCTAAGGCCATTACTTGGGTTCCTTCTGAGTCAAATTAGATTGGAAGACGTGTCCTGGTTCTGAGGGCACTCCCAGGACATGCTGGCCCTGACTTGCGCCAGACGGTGCCTCTCACATCCCTGCCTGTGGGTGCCAAACCCCATTTTGGTCCAGCCTGAGGAGGTCAGTCTGTTCCCCATGGTTCTTCCCAGCCATCTCAGGCTCTGTCTGACCCGATTTCCCGTCACCAGGCCTTATCTTGACCCCTGTGGTAATTAACCTTGGCTAAGGGCTGAGGGCTCCCTCACTGCCCTTCTTCCTCAGGACAGGGAAATAACGAGGATGAGAAAGCTCATGGTTCAAAACACAGGCAAGAGGGGATGGGGGCTGTGCTCAGTCCCTCTCAGCTCCTCTGGGCTGTTCCTCCTTGTGCCTCCAGCTTGGCTGAAGGGCTCAGCTGTGCCTTACCACAGTCCCACCCTGCTCCTGCCTGGCACACGAGCACCCCGGTGCCGAGGAGCCCCTGCCCCAGAACAGCACCACCTTTCTCTGCCAGGCCTGTTCTGTGGGCCCGCGTTGTGGTAACACTCGTGTCACTTAGAGAAAGGGTCTTGTGGTAGCTCTTGAGGCTGGCAGGCGGGTGAGTTACAGAAAGTATGATAAAGGTCTGTAAAACCATGAGTGGCAGGAGAAGATGAATGATGTTCACTGTGTCTTCCAGTGAGTGCTATAGGAGACATCAAATGGAACTCGCAGTTTAAGGAAAGAAACCAAAGCAAGCTGCATATTCCCATAGTATGGGAGCTCCTCACTGAAGTGTTGATTGTAAAAGTCAACAATGTTTCAGGAAACAACTAGAAAAATTAACAGAGGTGGAAAAAAACCCTAAAATCAAAGATTATGAAATACAAGTAAGCTGGCTCAGGCAGTCTGAGACTTACAAAGGACTAGAGATTGCAAAATTCTCCTTGGGCAACATCACGATATGCTGTTCCTTCATGCCCCTGTGTTTCTTGGTCACTGTTGGACAGAGACTTTTGGACCAGACAGACCTTTAGTCTGATCCAATATAGTTGTTCCTACACTTTCGTTTCATTCTCGCTCTTAAAAGCATGAAAGGGGAATATCAAACTCTGATCTCTCTGTGTTCAAAGCTTGTGTGCTGCCCTTTGCAGAGAAACTGCCATGGCCTCATCTCTCACCGGTGGAAGATCAGTCCCTCCCAGTGCACAGTCTGAGCTTTGGATGGAGTGCAGGGTACCCAGAGAGACATAATTTGTTCTTTTCCTAATACAGTCACCTGCATACCTGCATATCTCAGGGGAACGGTGTGCCAACATGATTAAGTAGGAGGGATTGGGTGATTTTCTAAATATGCTCTGATTCATGAAGAAATAATAAAAATAAATTATAAATTTTCTCCCTATGCGAAGATGTTAAGAAGAGGTAGAGTAATTTGGATACTTAGAAGAATTTGCTGGCAGGCAATACAAGAACTAGATGGGAGAGACTATCAAAGAAGACAAAATTATGTTTCTGGAGGAGGAGATCATTGAAGAGGAAGAAGATTAAGGCTTTATGAGGAGAGGAAAAACAGTTCACATTTATATTGGCAACTTTGTGAACTTCACTACTTGCCCAGCCAGCTATGGTGGGATGTCTACAGCATGAATAAAATGCTCCAGATAACCATGCTGGGGTAAAACTGGAAGCCATGTCAACACCATTATTCTCCTTCTACACTTTGCATTCTACCAACTAGCACTAAGGACATGGTTTTGATGGCTGTATGATCATTTCTTTTGCGGGTGATGCCTCTGATTTTCTTCTGTTCTTGATCTTTTATAACCCTTTATAAATGTTTGAGAGGGCATATCTAAATTACCAAGAAAAAGCATAATTGCAGAGTCAGGCAGAATTTGTCTAAACACATCCAAGCATAAGATAAGGTAAGGAATGCTTCTCCATAAAATTCTGGTACTAGCAAAGCAAATCTGTAACTAATATGTAGATAAATTCGGGCTAAATTTGGGTCTTATTTAACTGTATTTCATCTTTGTCTTCCAGAATTCTAAACTTTAAAATTCTGAGGCCATGGGAGGGATAAGTGTAAGAAAAGCTCGTATTTCAGCAGCATATGGAAAGTTAAGAGTACCTGTAGCCTGCTCTCACAGCAACATGAAAGAATTTTTGATAAAAATATTCTGCCTGGTCAGGCAGCAGATGAAAAAAGAGGATCTATTATCCTGAACATGGCAAATCTCTCAGTTTTCTATTCTGGTCTGCAGTGGTTTTGTACACTCTGATGTACAGGTGAGCTGCTTGGATGATGCCTTTAGTGCAGAAACATCTTTGCCCTGCAGAAACCACTGAAGGGTACTCTTTCTTGCCTCTGCACATATGGCAAACATACCTCATTTTCAATGGAAGTCAAATTGGAACATGGGAGAAAGTCTTCATGTTAATAGTTCTCACAGATTAATCTCTTTGTATAACAGGAAAATTATTTTGAAGGGTATAAATAAATATACGGATATAAAAGGAGAAATTTTACACCCTTTGACAACTAAAGAGCAAGAACCGGCTCATCTGGATTTTTTATGCAGTCCACACTCTTCAAAACTGTCCACAGTTTTGGAGATTTTTATTTGCAGTGAGAGTGCCTGAAGCTTCAACTGAGTATTTTCAGGAAACTCGGAGTGTTACAAAGCATGCACATGCTCCTTATTTTCAAAGACTAAACAAGCATGACTGCAAACACTGTCACAGCACTAGCAAAAAGCTGCTGAACCACACTATAAGAGACAGTAATTCATGATGGAGAATGCTCTGTTATCCGTGAGGGAGATTGGTCTTTGTGCAGTGTGAGGAAAAGATAAGCATATTGACATGGCTTCTTTTGAAGTGTCCATCCACTCTGCCACAGCCTCCTCCTTTCTGCTCACCTCCTATTGATTATGTCTGCACTAAAGTTCAGCTGACCATTTATATTTCAAGTGAAAAGGAGGGAGAACTGGAGATTTAAAACCATTTAAACATGTCTTGCTAGAGTTAATGCTTGCATGTCACCAGCAGTTGTCAGGACTCAGGCAATGAAATTCCTAAGGGTGGTTCATAATGATTCAATTTGTCAGCATTTCAAGCAGAAACATGCAGGTCTGATATTCCAGTCCAGGGGGTATAAGAACAGCCAAAAGAATGTGTCTCTGTGTTACTCACCAGTGAAACACACACACAGGAAGCAGATGATAACACAGAGCTGGTGATAAAACTTCAACTGCATTGCAGGATAAATTAGGGGTGCAGACACAGAGGCTACTGAAATACCTTTCTGTGAGATCTCTCTTTATCTGTTGTGCTACTCCCTCTGGTAAATACACACAATGGTACAGCTGTGTGTGCATATGGCTGAAGGATGCTCTGAAAATCCTGCATAAAGATGTACATGGTCTTTCATATTCATACTTATGTCCCTGACCCATGCTCTTTGTATGTATATTTTAGGCTTTGACAGGTCTTCAGTAAAATCTGTAGTCAACTTCTCCAGGCTTTTGTAATCCTAATTTCTTATTCTTAGCAATGCTTGGAGATCTGCCAGACAAGTGGGGAAATCAAATAGCCAGAAGAAGGTACAGGGTACAGCCTATTCACCATTATTCTGTTTTGCCATTTCTTCTGTTGCCTGCTTTGTCTTCCAGACCACATACCTGGTGTAATTTGTGTTGTACCTGTGCTAAATCTGGGGCAGAATTTAATTTTTTTTTTCTTTTTGGTTCAGCACAGTAGGTGATAGATTGGTGACCTGATATGCCCTCACAGTGCAAACACACAGTGAAATGTTGTTAAAAGTGCAAAGCAAAACAGGATAACAGGAAGGATATCTTACTTGCTTGTCTCCTTGTGTAAAGTCAGATTTAAGGTGAAGTCTGGAATGGAGAGCAGGTTGGAAAAAAAAAAACCTGAAAAAAAAGAAAACCAAATCAAAAACCCACTAAATTATAAAAACCAAAACAAAACAAAGCCATTACTAACTTTTGTCATATGTGCTAATGGCTTAGTTTCAACCACTTACAAACAACTATCTAGGTTGGGTGAGCCTTTTCATTAGACTGTGTCTGCACACAGAGTTAAACCTGTGATCTGAGAAACGTGATGGTCTGATGCACTACTCCTAAATAGCTGTCATGAAAGGTGGCTGAGAGAAGTCAACACATGGTTTACAAGTTCAAAGTCACTCCTAAGGATCTGCGTTTTCTCCAGTGGGAAGCATGGCTGTTTTCCTGAAATGGAAAAAGTCTGAATAATTACCAATTAGGAAAACTGAAAAAGCAAACTGGAAACAAACAATATAGACTGTGTCTTGTCAAAACTTATTCTCATGTTTGCAGAGCTTGTATACAGAAGATAAATAAGCATAGACTATACCTATGTGAAAAGTCCATTGGATCTTAATATTTGTTTATCTGTGAGAATCTCCTGTGTCGTTTAATGGAATGTGCTTCTCTGTGGTACCTTTTTACTAAAAGGTTCAATATGCTGCTTCTGATATAGATTATTCAAATAACTGATTAATAAAGCTGCACAAAAAAGTAGGAACAGATTTTCTTTTACTAAGGTAGGATGACTCTATTAGTGTCAAACATTTATGCAGCTTCCACTTCCCATACACTACTCTCTTTTTAATGATTTATTTAAAATGCTCACATTAAAAATAAATTTAACGCAAAACACTCATAAAGCTTGAATCTTCCTATGACTGTGGGGCTTATGCTAGAGTAATTTCATAGGGCAGTTTCATTATGGGGCAATTTTGTCAGCTACTTCAGGCTGGTTTTTGAGGAGGTCTGGAATGAATAGTCCATGAGGAAGGACAAAGTTAACCAGTATTGTTACATCTTTATAGGACTGAAGGAAGGCTAATTGCAATGCTAGAATCTGAAAGATAAAGGATGGGATTAGAAACAGTGGGCTTGAAGTACTGGAAGAAAAAAAAATATGTCAGACATAAAAAAATCAACAATGTTCAAAGGATACAGAATTACTATAAAATAAATAGTACTATAAAATAAATATTACTGTAAAATAAATAACATTATCTGCCATTGTCTTTAAGCAAAGCAGGGCATGATAAACAGAAAGAGACAGAATTTAGGCTCTGAAATGGGTAAAAGTAGATGTTTATTCTCTATGGATATACAATGGAGTAGAAAGAAGAACCTATAAAAATAGGTTTGAGCCGCAAGGAAAAGATTGCAGAGTTTTAGTGCCTGATTCTGACAAATACTAAGACATGATGTCATCTTTGATTGAATTCTCCAAAACCAGATGCCTAATAAGGTTTTTCCTCTCTGTTTATTTTTCTTTGGAATTCATTGTTAAAAATTCTAGAACTGGATGTTTCCAAGAGCCTCTATCACAGAGGTCAATCATCTCAGAAAATAGGTATTCACATCTATTAAACCTAGTAAATTTTTACTTGCTGTCATGGATATTATAACATCTTCTCCTTGTACTGCAATAATTAAGGTGAAGATGACATTTCCACTAAAAATATCATTTAACTCAGTGGGGAAAAACTAAATGATCCAGCCAGGCTGAAGCTGTGCTTTGGACATATCTGCCTTGAAGAGAATGCTTCCACCAGATTCAGATTTTAAATTGAGATGTGTCTAAATAAAATTGTGGAAATATTTTTTTAGGCACTAGAGTATCTGTCAAATGCTATATATAGAGAAGCATCCTGAGGCAGTACAGCCCTTGGCATGAGATTTGCTCTGGAAAGGCCATACTTCTCAGACTTGGATAGAACTTCTTCTCCTGAACTGGATGAATAATTACACAATGAAATTATCAGGAATAAAGCATTTTAATTGAGGTGGTGACTCTGTTCTCAGTGCTTTTGGGCTTTAAATGGATGACAAAAACCACTTGATATTAGAAGAGGAAATCCTGCACAGTTCTCCAAATAGGCCCTGATGTTCCTAAATCTCCCTTTCCCTGCCTCCCTTCAGAATCAAGCCATGCCATGTCTTCCTCAGGGAGATTACAGCAATTTTTTCCTCTGGTAATGCTTAACCCATTTCCCTCTCTTCCTGACCTCTCCTCTCTCAGTATCCCTCTGCTAGGAAGCTGAAGAGTGGGACATAGGAAGGGACTGTTTTTAAGGAGCTGCAAGACTCAGGTAGCTTGAGAGCAGAAAGCAGAGAAATCCTACAACCATCCCAGACCCTCACAAGCTAAAGCACACAGTGTACGTCTAGAGTAGAGGGCGTGTGAGCCCCAAACACCCAGGTTTCCTTTTACAGTAATCTCCTAATGGGGTTATTTAGGAGCAGGAAAGCAAAATGCAATCAGAATCGATCCAGATACATACACAAGGGAGAATAAATGTTAACAGTACTTGTGATAATAATGCCAGGTTTGCAGTGACCCTATCACACCTTTCCTTAAGAAGGATGTAATTTGGTTCTTACTCTGTCCTAAGGATCAGCCTGGGGAGAGCCATGAGCATTTGTGATTTGTGACATAAGGGCTAAGACTAAACTGTGTGTCCCTTGGTATCAGGCTGGAACTCATCATCTTGCTGACTGTTGTCACAACAGCACAAGGTCTTCCATTATCCCAGACCTTCATCTTTTAGCCGACAACTTGTTATACACTATTTACTGGAAGAGTAAAGCAGCCAGAAAGTTTCTTTAATGAGTACAATAGATTCTGATCTCTGCTCTGTTCTCATTTATTTCAAATCCATGTTCCAAAGTCAGTGCTGAGTGCAAGTGAGGGAAGAAAAGGATGCATAAGATTTGGCTAAGAGAAACCGAACTGCACAGATAAGAGGCCAATAACACATATGACAAATGTAGATATAGGAAAACAAGATTAGAACTTATATGAGAGGATCTAATGTAGTCAAATTAAAGCAATCCAGAGCAATGGTTAGTGCTTTGAGTCACATCCTGTCTTCATTTGGGTACAAGCTGGGTGGCATATCAGGCAGGGCAGTGTGGCCATTCACTAAGCTCTCTGTACTGGACACAAGTACTGATTTAGTGTAGCCTGGCCCTGGTCCTGATGGCAGGTAAAAATGTGTGTAACATGTCAGTACCAGGTGCTGATCTCTTCCCTGTGATGACCAGTGGCAAGGCCCAAGGGAATGGAATGAAGCTGCATCAGGGGAGATTTAGTTTAGGCATTAGGAAAAGGTTCTTCACTTAGAGGGTGTTTGGGCACTGGAACAGGCTCCCTGAGGAAGTGGTCACAGCCCCAAGCCTGACAGAGCTCAAGAAGTGTCTGGATAATGCTCTCAGGCACAGGGTGGGATTCTTGGTGAGTCCTGGGCCAGAAGTTGGATCCTATAGTCCTTGTGGGTCCATTTTAACTCGGGATATTCTATTACTCTGTGCAAATCTAAAATACTTTATAAATGCAAGCCTTGTCTGGGTTTTGTATGGTTTTTGTCCTGTTAAATGTTGTAATATCTATATAGAAATCACCTTTTCGCATAATGACTTTTACTTTAATTCAGCATTATATGTGCAACTATAGGAAAACTTTTCTTCGTGATACAGAAACTCAGCTGTTTCTTTGTGGCTGTCTCATAGCAGTCTAAAATTTTCTTTGCCAGCTTAGCATAAAATTAGCCCTAATGGATATCTAATTTAGATCACAGTTCTTTCTTTGGCTGTTTTTTATTTTCTTTTCACATATTTCTTTGCACTTTCTCCCTCCAATATTTCTCCCTGAATCATTATCCAATCAAAGTATATTGTCAAGCTTCTCAGATAAAAGCGCAGAAGTGGAGATTAAATGTCACTTGTTCTGTTTGCACACTTTCCTGTTTTCCTCAGAGCACATCGTGACAGGACCTAAGTGGTTTCTGTCTGAAATGCAGAAAGGCATGCTCACTGAATGACAAGACTGGGAGAGACTGGCAGGAGGGCGTCTGAGGCAGCTCAAGGCAGCTCTGCCACAGCAGAGACCCCTGGAACACAGCCCCATGCAGCTCCTTGTGGCAAGAGGGATGTCCTACTTACACTGTTACCGTGTGTGCTGGGTTTGAAAGGGATAAAGTTAATTTTGTTCATATTATCCAGTATTAGGCTGTGTTGTGGCTGAACACCTGCCTGCCCATGGGAAGCAGTGAATGAATTTTTTGTTTTGTTTTGCTTCCACACAGAGCTTTTGCTTTGCCTGTTAAACTGTCTGTATCCCAGCCCACAAATTTGCTCATTTTTACCCTTCTGATTCTCTTCCCCATCCCACTCAGTGGGGAGTGAGTGAGCTGCTGTGTGGGGCTTAGTTCCCAGATGGATTTAAACCACACTATCAGATGCAGAAACTTCTCCTTATTTTTTTTTTTTTGGAGTCATTTGAACACTAAGAAAATCCCTTTGCTGTCGCCGAGTTAACATGATAACCAATCTAGGGAAATGTAGATCCTCTCCTGAAATGTGGTATGGGTCTAGATCTCTTGCACCTCGGAAGTTATCAGGACCTTTAGGCAGCTTTGGCTGGAATGAGGCCCAGGAACTCAGTATTTCAAACGAGTTGCTGTGAAATAGTAAGTGTGTTGGCAGCCTGGGGAAGAGAAACGTGTGCTTCTGCCTCCCTCGCCTGCACTAACGTTTGTTATTATATAGGCACTCATCACAGCTTTTAGCTCCAGCTAGAACTCTCATTAATCACCACCTGGGAACACCATACTCAGAGCAGGCATACGTGAGCTTTTGTGAGAAAAAACAGAGGGGAAGGAGGCTGTATGTCGTGTGGGGGTGTGAGTGTTGATTTTGGGGTGCAGAGTGAGAGACTGAAGTGAGGAAGAAGCAGAGCAAGGAGGAAGGAGGAAAGAACACAGCAAGAGCTGTTTGGGGAGATGGAGAGAAGGAGAAAACCCAGAGGGGAAAAAAAAGACAACCCTATTTCAAACAAATTGGGCAAAGGGGAAAAGAGTGCACCACTAACAATATCCCATTTAGACTGCTCTTTGCCACAATTATGGACAAATTCTAAGAGAAAAAATTGTAATTAGGCCGAGACCATTTGCCTATAGCAAAGATGAGGCCAGGAGGAACCCTCCCCCCAGTTTCTGTTATAGTTCTTCCCTCCCTGTGAAGACTTTCATCTAGATCTCATTATGAACAATTTTCTTTTTAGTCATAATTTGTGCTAAGAATGGCACAGAAAGTACCCCAGGGCAGGCATGTCTCCCATTTCCTGCAAGGTTTTACTCTGATCTCTGGTAATTGGTGGACTGCTAAAAAGGTTATTATTATTTATTATGTTTATTACCGTCATGCCTAACAGCCAATAAATGATATGGTTTCCTTATGTTAAGCACTCTACAAACACATGGTGGTAGAAGATCTTTGCCCCAAAGAACTTGTAGTTCAAATAGAGACATGAGTGAGGCTAAGAGCTTCATGCAGGGGAATGAAGAGAGTGCTGGCAGCACAGGCAGCTCTGCAGCATGTGGCAGTAGCTCCATGCTTTTATTTCATTGACATGATGAGAGGAATAACTGCAGAAAAGAAAACTTTGCGTAATGAAAGAAGAAAAATAAGACAGATGATGTGATGTCAAGGAGTTCTGAGAGTACAAAACTGGTCCATTGAGAGCTACAGATATGTCTGAAATTCAATAATGCCCTGGTTTGGACTGTTTTGTAACTCACTGCTTAGTGTCTTTTAATGGTGCTTCTCTACAGGTTATTTCCTTTTTCTTCTCCTTTTCGTGGGGGAAAACAGTTGCTCACAGGACAGAAGGCATAGTCCAGCATGATATTAGGCACAAGATGTCCAACTTACGTGCTGCAGATGAAAAACAACACTCTGACAAAGCCATTATTTCAGTCATTTTGTCACTGATTTCCGTAGAACATATAGCAATGTCACTGGAACAATGTATAATAAATGGAAAAGTCTCTAGTTTTTTACTGATTTGCAGATAAAGGATATGTTCTTCCTGAAATGTAAGGAATTTTTGTTTTCTCTAAGTTGAAAACTCTGGGCACAAAGTGTTTCTTTAAGTCAGAGATATTGTCTGAGACATTTGAGGCCTGTGATATGGTGCTGAACAACATCCTCACTCTATGTTGGAGGGACAGAGATTTGATGGGTGGGCTGTTTGGTGGATGCTGAACTGGTTGGGTGGTTGCACTCAGAGGGTAGTGGTCAGTGGCTCACTGTCCAGATGGAGGTTGGTGACAAGTGGTGTCCCTCAGCGGTCCATACTGGGACCAGTGCTAATTAATGTCTTCATCAATGACAGACAATGGGATTGAGTGCACCCCCAGCAAGTCTGCAGACAACATCAAGCTGAGTGGTGCTGTGGACACACCTGAAGGACAGGATGCCATCCAGAGGGACCTGGACAAGCTTGAGAAGTGGCCCATGTGAATCTCATTAGATTTGACAAGACCAAGGACAAGATGCTAAACCTGAGTTGGGGAAACTCCTGTTATCAGTCCAGGCTGGGGGATGAAGGGACTGGGAGAAGCTCTGCCCAGAAGAACCTGGTGGATTAGAGGCTGGACAGGACCCAGTAATGTGCACTCACAGCTCAGAAATCCCCCATGTCCTAGGCTGCATCCAAAGTCCCGTGGGCAGCAGGTGAGGGAAGGGATTCTGCCCCTCTGGTCTGCTCTGGTGACACCCCACCTGCAGTGCTGCAGTGTTGGGACCCCCAACACAAGAGAGACTTGAACCTGTTGGGGCAAGTCCAGATGAGAGGCACAAAAATGATCAGAGAACAACTCTCCTATGGAGAAAGGCTGAGATAGTTGGGTTTGTTCAGCCTGGAGAAGAGGAGGCTCTGGGGACACCTCATTGCAGTCCTTCAATACTAAACAAGTAAGTAAAGACAAGAAACTACTACAAGAAGAAGTACAAGAAACTAACTACAAGAAAGACAGGGAAAACTTTTTGGCAGGGTGTGGTAGGACAAGAGGTAGATTGTTTCAAACTAAAAGAGGGGAGATTTAAACAAAATATAAAGAACAAATTTGTATGATGAGGGTAGGGAAACACTGGAAGAGGTGGTCCAGAGAGGTGGTGGATGCCCCGTCCCTGGAAACATATGGATACCATTTAACTATGATATAGAACTATGAGTGCAATTCCTCTCATTATGGACAGAAAGGCTAAGTATCTACTGATAAAGAAGGGCCTGTTTTCTGGCTGAGTGGACAGAGAGCATGGCACAGGTCGTATCTGTCTGGATAAAGCCCTTCTCTTTCTCCTCTCAAATAGGGTGACTGTACTGAGCAACAAGAAGAGACCATAATTGATGCTAATACCAAACTGAACAAGGAAAAACTGCTAGCTGGCACAGGAATATTACAACATTAAAAAATGTGGATGAGCATGGATGAGCTTTGTTTCCATATCTTTGCCATGGGTAGTCTATAGTGTAGACAAAACTGAAAGAACCAACACTGTAAACCTGTCATAATGAAGCCAGACAATTTCTTTTCAGTGCAGTGCTTTTATTTCAGACTCTTTTTGTGACTGTGCCATGGCAGAATAGAATTTCTTTTTTCAAAGGTGATGAATTTGTAACTTATTTTAGAGTTTCATTTTTGGGACCTTTCCTTGAACCAAGGCATGCAAGATGGATGGCCTTTGCTGAGAATAGTAGCTCCACAATCTGGTGCTAGAACACTTTGATCCTAGATCCTTCGCCTTTTATTCTATTTCGATCTAAATGACAAAATCAGTCTAAACCATTTCTGTGCCTGAAGCTGCTCAGATGCTTGCTGGATCAGTATGCAAGGCATATTCTTTGACAACAGGGAATGTCAGACGAGTGTGACATGTTGTGTTTCCTTTTAGGTAAAGCTGGCAGTATCTCGGGTTTGGTGATTGTGGCAGTTTCTGTCTGATTCTTCCAGCAGATGGCTTCGATATGCTGGAGCTCAGTCCTTTGCTTTGAAAGACATAATCCTTGGCTAATTTTATGATGCAGAGAGACACTGTGGGACACAAAATTATATACCTTTTATAACAAGTGGCATTACACATTCAATGATATGATGCCAATTATGCATTTCAGGATGTCTTAAAAAATCAGTATGTGACAAAGTTTTAATTTGAAGGGAAAACTTAGAGATAAATTATTACTCTCTTACTTTCAGATGTTTCTATGTTGGATGTTCCATACCACTAGAGTAATGAGATTTGCGCATATATATATCATAATTTTCTTTTGAGCCTCACTGTCTAATTTCATTGCTCATTAAGATTGCTTATATCTAGCAGTGCTTTTTTATAATTGAGGATCATCTTTAGTTAGCCTTAGGGCCATCCTAATCAGTGTGATATCTTAAAGGTAGCATATTTTCTTATGCTTTTAACTATTCTAATATCTACATGGTCTGCAGCCAATTCCACTTTTCAGATTTTCACCATCTATATTCAGGAATCAAATGTTGCCATTCAGTTGTTTTTTGGGGCAGAAGAAAAGACACAAATTCTGCAAAATAGATTTAAGATTTGTCTTTCTCTACATACAGTCTTTAATGCACACACTTTCCAGCATCTTTAATACTCTGTTAAAATGTCAAAGAAAGTTTTACAGCGAAGAGAAATTGCTCGTTTACGCTGCTGAATAATTCTTCAGCTCTTAACTTAAA
This sequence comes from Eulacestoma nigropectus, assembly GCA_013397775.1. Taxonomy (NCBI): domain Eukaryota; kingdom Metazoa; phylum Chordata; class Aves; order Passeriformes; genus Eulacestoma; species Eulacestoma nigropectus. The sequence continues at coordinate 71,664 of VZTE01001013.1, forward strand.
ACAAAGATGTAGATATGGAAATGAAAGAGAGAAGAAAACAATGTAGGAGATACAGAAACTCAGTCGTGACTTGGAACCACGAGCCAATTATTGCACTGTAATTTGGAAAACAGAGTAGGACTGTTCTACACAATGCTTATTTCGAGTCTGACACAGAAAATTCACAATTGCTTTAATCACAAAGTTGTGAGGTACATGTGAATTGCTTGTAATGCTATTTCCTAAGTAAGAAATTATATTTGTTTAATGCTTATGAATTTAAAAAGACTCATAATTAAAATTCAAGAGGGAGAGTGCCAGTGAGATGTTTGTTGCGGAAATGGTAGAAATGAAAGGTCTTTGCATTTTTCCGAATAGGATGGTTAGTTTTACCTTTTATTGTATGTGCCTAGAAGAAGCATGTAACAGTACAAATCTAACTAATAGTCCCTGCAGAAAATCTCTTTGTGATTTGGTTTCAGATCCCAAAAGAAGGCTTCCACTATGAAATGCAGAAAGAAAGCAAGTACCTGACTCTCACATTACCTTCACCTGAGGAGGAAGTAGGCCATCCAGGAACACAGATGCAATTGGACAGGGATTTTGCTTGCAATGATAAATACAGGAAGATAATGGTAAAAGCATTGGAGGAAAAATAATGCTTAAAACAGAAGACACATTTGTAATGTTTTTGCCCCAAAGTAAAAATATAAAGTATTTTCCATTTATATGTAAGCATTTATCTTTCATAATATTTTATTTTAGCACCTCTTTGTGAGTAAATAATCTTATTGTGACAGAATGAGAAATATTCATCCACTGCTAAATCCAATAAACTAATATTTGATTTTCTCCCAGCCCTTTATAGGCAAACTTGTTAAAATTTAGTGCAAGCTTTGTGTAAGGGAGGACTTTAGAATTTATCTTATTCCAGAGACTAATTAATTTAGTAACATGTTCATTTGGCCTTTCGTCCTCTAACCAGATTCTTTGATCCTTTACATATGAAATATATCAAATTAATTTGATTTCTACATGCATTGTGTGCAAGCATGGTGCAAACATTCTGAAACTCTGTATTTCATTATTCATTGCCCCTAAATTTTGCCTCGGTATAAGGGGGCCTGAACTAAGTCAGGGCTCTGAGGTGGACTGAGACCACACCACAAACACCAAGCAGGCTCTCCATCATTGCAGATGAGCTTACGGAAACACAAGAAAAAGTAACTTTGAACGTGCAATTATAAAATGGTACTTCAGATCTAAGATCCTTTGGGTAAAATACATTAGAAATTAAAGGATTTACAATCAGATTCCTCTGTTCTTCTTTCTGACAATGTTGGGTTCAGCCCTGTGGTTTTCAGAACCTTTCTGGACTGTAACAAACTCCAGATGGGTAGGTTGTGTTTGGTCCTTGGAAGTCTTTTCACTTTCTCTCTGGAAGTTTACCAGTCTCAGTCTTTGCTACAAGTTTGCTGCTGCCCTCGTCCTGCTCTGCACTCCAGCTGCTTCACCCAGGCTGTTCTCAGGAAGGGCACAAATTCCCCTCAATCCGGAGAGTACCACTTCATGCAGGGAATATCTGTCAGCTTAGGCAGGTGAGCAGCTTTCCTTCCTGCACCCCTTTTCAACAGAACAGTACATGTAATAAAATAGATCAGACTGCAAGAAAGGAGATTAAGAAGTAGTACAATCCATCACCATGTCCTTCTTTAGTACTGGCTCCCTTGTCAGACCTCTTTGAATTCCCTGCCACAGTTTCTTATATTTATTTCTGTGGTTTGCTGGAAATAAGATTTTGAATTCTTGTGGGCTCAGACTTTATTTTCTGGAGAGTCAGAGCAAGTCCTTACATAATGAAGACCAGTCTTCTTTCACTCCCTTGACCATTATCATAACAGAATATAAATTATAAAGTGAATATGCCTGGATGGAATACTTAAATATTCCTTCAATAATACTTCCTTCTCATTCCTGCTTTGTGTTTCTAAGAGGTGCTTGGTGATAGCTTGAAGCAGATTGTGTTGCATGTGTGTTAAAGTGCAAACAGAGGGGAGATAAAAGAATTCTTGTTGAAAAAGGGGCCGCTGTGCTCATGGGTCAATGTGCAGTATTCATTTGCTGCAATTTCAATTTCCAGTAAGCTACCCAATACATCTCTGTTTCAGTGCCTATTGTATCTGTGTCATCATCTACTGTCAAACTAATAAGAGTAATTTCATTAGTCTGTACATTCAGAAAAGCAAAACTTTTGTCTGAAATTAATAACTCCCACAGATTAATCAAAGGTAATTATATTAGGAGAAGTTATGTCTTCTTGTATCCTGAGTCATAAAATGAAATTCTCATTAAAATTGTATTACATTCATTACCCATGTATACCCAGATTCCCAGAGATATATGTTATATAAGAATATCCATTTCAATATTGCTTGCAAACTTCATTTTGATTCAGGGCCAGGGTTTCAGCACAAGAGTGTTAGGTCTGAGGAAATCATGCAATTCCTCTGCACACAACTTGGATTGTTCTGCGGTGAATAAAAGATGCTGCATTCAGCTCAGCAAAGGCCATTTATGGTCACTTTTCCCGCTTGTAAGTTTCAACTGATTTCTGACTATAACTATCAATCCCTGTTTCAGGAGGATAATTTCGTTGCTGTTGCACCTCTCCTCTTTAGAGGAAAACCCTAAAATCACTGAAGTTTTATTATATGCTGGGTTTTTGTGCTGTGAGGCAGCACAATAATTTGGGCATAACCCTAGGTTAAAACTCACGTGGTGAGCACTATCTTTAACATTTGTTTTGAGTGCACTCCCATTCTGTCCTCTAACTTTTGTCACTCTTTTTTTCTGAGCTTTGAGCAGCAGCTTGCTCCTTCCATGATTCTGTGTAATGCCTCACACAATGCAGCCTTGACCTTGGTTGGGACACCGCAGTGCTGTGAACAAGGAAGATATTAATTAACTGCTATGTCCCAGACAAAACATTTGTCCTTCAAAGTTGCATGAGGGTTTTCCTCTTCCAATTGGTTGCAATAAGGACTGCCAACTATGTGCTTTTGTGGTGAAAAAGCTCTAAAGATGTACAGTGTTAGCTTTTTTCAAGGCAAGATAACTACTAGCAAGGTTGTTCTGAGTAAGAGACAAGGTTGTGTAATCCTTTTTTGAGTCCAATAATATGTTATTTACTTTGAGAAAGAAAAAAACCTCAAGGAGGGGTATTCCTTTTTTAACTTTGCTCACCAAGTCACTTAATGATGTGCTTTTCTACCTTATCTCAGAAAACTCTATAGCTACTGCTTTCCTGGACTTACTTGTGATCCTGCAAATTCCCCCTGAAGTCCATTTCATTATTTGAAATATCATGATAAAGGCTAAGGAAATTGTCTGAATGAGAACAGTATGGAAATGACTCGTAAAAATTAAACTGAGGTTTGGAAACATCATCTGATTCTTAAAATCACCTTGTTTTTGCTTAAGAACTGCCATTATCACAGCACTGTTGCCTTTCTGACATCAGCTCCAAGATGAAGTAAATCAAACAAAAAAATTTTGTTATCAAAATGAATCAAAAGTTTGCTAATAAAATTAATACCAGATTAAAAATAAGGCAAAAGTCCAAAAGCCAAAGCAATGTTTTGGAAAACACCAGAACCAGGTGTTAAGTGGGATCTGTGGTGCTTTATGGAAAAAAAAGTGTTCTTTGCATTTCCACTTGACCTTTTTTGACCAGATTTACTGCTTGGACCATAACTAAGCATGCTCTCTATCCTTCATGAGGGGCAGATCTGGCTCTGGAGCCCTGGTTTTGGTGCATTAGATGAGACAAGTTACCTGGGAGTCCTGGCCATAAGTGTTTACCAGGAAAAAGGAGCTGCCAGAAATGCTCTTTACCCACTAGAGGAAGTGGGATAGAAAACACAGGCCTAGAGGTAAATCACAAACAGCAAGCTACTGAAAGAACCCGAAACCAAACAAGAACAAGCCAGCCTGTTCCTATGGTACAGACGGGGAGGTTGTCATTTTCATATAGTGAATATTGGTGTGTTTTATTTACAGATACAAGGAAACTTATAAAGTGGAGCTAGGAGGAAAGGAGTGGAAGATAAGGCCATGTCGGGTACCTGATTGCACCATGGCCATGCCAGCAATAGCACTTGCAATTCCAAGGTGAGGCAGCAGAAGCACTGCTCCTGGGATGGAGTAAAATGTGTGCTTCGAACTTGGACACCATGTGACCCATTTCTCTGAAAGGTGATGAGGGTATATTGTCATGATTTCAAGTTACCACCATGCCAAGATGAAGGGCCCTATGCACAGATGAAAGGAGACAGGAAATAAAGCACTTTTACCATAATAGCCTTTCTTGGCAAGTCACCTCATGGAATAACTTTTAGAGAAGAGAAATTTATGAATGACAGCTGCTTTTGTGCTCTCAGACTTAATATGGTCAATGGAATCCTGTTGTCATAGAGGTCTTCAAATGGAGTAGAAACATTTCATTTCACTGCTTGTCACAGGACACTTGCAAAAACCTTCTTGACAAGAGCACAGGGGAGGAACAGTCTTGCAAGGAGCTGCTGAGCAGCAGCAGTGGCAGTGCACCTGTGACTGGCCTGTCAGCTGTAACACATCATGAGGGGAAACTTTCCAGGATGCCTCTCATGACAACGGGTGCGGACTGTATGGAATACCCAAACCTGCAGCCTGCAAACACCTTGGGCTGCACAGGCAGAGACCACACCAGCAGCAGCAGGTGTGAGGACACGAGTCAGTCATGTGAACAAGTGTGTATTTCTGGACTGGCCACCCAGACAGAGTTATACAACAGAGCTGTTCTAGGGGCAAGGTTTTGTTCTTCTCATCGGCATGAGACACATTGGCGATGAGTCTGGTCACACCTTTCTCACTTACACCCTCCTTCTTTGTGGTGACCTTGAGACGTTTTCTCTCAACTCCTCATGTGTTGGAATTCATCCCAAGCAAATTCTGCAGAATGTGGCAAAACTAGCTCATGCAAATTGCGGCTTGATGTCAACTGGGCTTTTTTTTTATTCATAGGGAAGCTCAAGGAAGGTGCTGTCAAAAAAGGTGTGGACAGAAAGATCAGTTCTATAAATCTGAGAAACTAGAAGTGTGACGAAACTAGGAGTGTGACAAAACTAGATAAAAATGGAGATGACAAAACTGGGCACAAGTCAGTATTACTGCCAGAAGACCTCTGTGAAACACTAGATGACAACAGCAACAAATCAAGGGATAATGAAATGGGCATCTTCCTCCTTTCTAAAGTAACTCCAGTATATCAAGACCTCGTGGGAACTATCTGTTAATGCTTCTAATTTGTTCCCCAAAACATTACGGGGTGTCAGGAAAGTCCTTTTCTTTAATTCACTTTTGCCAGTTGAAAACAGATTTATTCTATCGAGGAGGCCAACTGTGTAACAGAGAGGATTCCTAAGTTCATCTCTGCTGTGAAAACTATGTCTGCTTTAATAGATTTATATTGTGCAATTGTAATATCTTCTAAATTTATTTATATTTGTATTTAACCAAAGCAGCAAAGTATCTCATAACTTTCTTTAAAGGAGAGTAGCATTTCTACTAAGGTAGGCTTAATTTTTACCCCCAAGACCTACAAATCAACTTTCAGAGAGCATGGCCCTGATGTGGGCCAGTTCAATTTTCAACCAGAAGATCATTTTACACTAAAGCAAAAGATACCTATCTGGTATATCTTAGTCTGTGATCTTTCACTTCTTCTCCCTAGCTTATACCTAGAATACATTACTGGAAACTGCCTTAACCTTTTTGTAAAGCTCATAAACCCCTGACTTTTTGTCTAATTTAGTTTGGCAGCACTTGTTCTTCTAAGGAAACATTTGCATGATATTGCCAAAGAAAAATTTGTAATTAAGCAAGGACTCTTCCAGCAATTTTATGTGCTAGATGGAATAATTTTCCAGTAATAAAAGCTTTATTTGCTATTTCTAGCTTGATTTAATCATGTTACTAAAGGGACAATGCAATCCAGACAGCCTTATGTTCACTCTCAAGTATCTAGTCTGTAACACTATGAACTTTTCAGGCTTTGTAGCCTTAAAAAAAATGCATGCTATTACATATGAATTAGTTATTGTTGACTCTTTTTAGCCTAATCATCAGTTTGGCATTTACTCCCATTTCATTGGTTCATGAGCAAATATAATTTTTCTAAAACTCATTTCATTTCCAGAAATTTTCATTGTTGACAATTTCATGCTTCTGCCTAAATCAAAATAATTTTCTCTGATAGAGCATTATGATAATTATTAACAGCAGCAGTAATTGTCAGCTGCAACAATAATTATTATTTTCTTCCTTAACTGCTAGGAAAGCAGAAATCTCCAGAATGAGCATTTTACCCAAATACGGCTTTGGCTTAGTGGAAGAATTCATTAAAGAATTAGGTTATTTAAAAAGATGTTTGTCATCTGTTTTCTACACTGGATTAAAAAGCATGGGTTTATATCTTCCCATCTGAAATAATTTTGGCATTTTTATAAATCAAGTATGGTCCTTGTTCTAATTTTTATCACCTTTTAATTATGTTGAAATAATTCAAGTTCACAAAAAATATATTTGCCATCCTCTTGATATTTTGAAAACATCTGACAGGTAATTGATATGCTTGAGAGGAGCACAATGCACACTACAGTAGCACACCGTGTCCTCAGCCCATTTTCTACTTAGTTGATGCTGATTCCTCACCACAAGTGGCTCCAGGAGTACATTAAGTGACCTGACCAGCTCCTGACACTCAGAGTCTGCCCTTTCCTGCTCTCCATAGCAGTGAGTGAGGTGCCTGTTTGAGAAGCCCTTGTTCATTGTTTCAGTGCATGTGTTCCTGTGTGCTTGTGTTAGTGATGGCATGGCAGCTCCAGCAAAAGCAGAAGTGAGGTTTGGGAGGGTTGTCTCTCAAGGCCATTATCCCTACACAGTCATTTAGGCATGAAGCTAATCCCATGTAACTCCCTGCGTACTGCTGGGCTGTGTTTGGTGTTGTGACCAGTCGTGAGTCCACAAACCAGTTGTGTTCATCCTGTCTGGTGCAGTAAAATATGAGTTTGACCAAGAGCCCCCAGTTATGTGTCCTTCCTGACAAGCCAGGTGGCATCCTTGGTGGCACTAGCCAACAGGCTGTCAAGTGTCAATAACTGTGTCAGCATTGCAGTAGAGACTAAATCATCTGAAACAAGTGCTCAAAAATCAAATGTTATTTGGTTTGGTAAGATGTTACTGCAGAGAGAGGAGAGTAGCCTTGATATTGCCAGTGTGGAAAGGGTTAAACTGATAAAATTCTCAGAGTATAAGCTGTCCGCAGTGGCAAAGACCATCTTGAGAATTTTGCCAGCTGTGGATAATTTGTTGCCCACATTTTTTATATTGGTTGGCATTAGTTTCATCTCTTATTGATCAGGGCCACCTGTTTCTATCCTATGTCTGGTGGCTCTGGATATCATGCAAGTATTAAGTGTCTGTTGTGTGAGATCTGAATTATCCCTAGTCCATTTATCTTCCATTTTAATTTTTAACAGCAACAGATATCTCACTGCCATGTTGTACGACAGCAATACTCTTGCTTGATTTTGTTATTTCTTTGTTGTTATGTTTTCCCTTTGTTCCAATAATAAAGTTATTTAAAATATTTTAACTAAATTATGTCTTGTGAATTCATATAAATGGCATCTTTATGCTTGGTGACATTAATTAGGCCATAACAGACCTAAGAAATTATGAGAAAACAAATCTAGACAGAGGCTTCTTTCTCCTGTTTCAGGGGCTAAAATATTCTGATGAGGCCGAGCTAAGGAAGCTGAATTTGAAAACTTTGCAACAGTTTACTTTGACCAAGATTATTCCATGACTCCTCCTAAATTACTGTAGTTGCATGAGGAGTGAATTCAGATCTTTATGTGGAATGGAGTACAATTTGTGTCATGTGAAAGCGAGAGTTTACAACATCCCTTCCTACAAGAAAAAAAGATGTGATGGTCATAGTGATGATATGACTGTCTCTGCTACAAAACAATCACTGCCTGTTGCAAACACGCATGCAATTGAATAATTTTCCCCAGATGATTCTCATGAATGTTGCAGTGCATGTGATCCATGCAGCAGAGGCAGAGGACCCAGCCCTCAGTCTTGCTTACCAGGGCTGACCAGCTAAATTCCTCCAGGGAGCTGCATCTGGTCAGCCTCCGTGCCCAAGGACTCAAGTCAGAACCGGAGATTTCACAGTGCAGGGTGAACCAGGTTGCCTCCAGAATGACACCGTTCCCTCATTAACAAAGTGACAGACTATATAGGATCTTTGCCATACCAGCAGCAGGTAGTTACAGAAATGAAATGAGAACAATGTGACATGGTACACTTTTCCTAAGTACAGTTTTAATTAAGTTAGTGGCATAGCTCATGTTACTAAAGAAGGGTAAGGAAAAGATTAATAGAAGCCATATCTAGATCACAGGCAATTACAATAGCTCCAGTCGTCTAATTAAGAAATTCGGCTCTTGAAGTGGCTTTGTTTTTCATATGCCAGACACATGGTTTTGTAATTGAAACACACACAGTGCATAAAACTCTTGTGAAGAGCATGTGGATGCACAGCTGTTTTGGAAATGACAATAAAAAAATAGGTGTCTTAATTCTTTCTACCTGTAAATTTGCAAAGAGGTCAGAGCTGCAGTGACAATTTATGGAACAACAAGGAATGTATTTGAAATTAATAAGAGTGAGAGTCCATTTTCTTGCGCTTAGGAAAAAGTCATAGAAACTTAGCAGTCAATATATTCTTTCACTGTGCTGAGTAAACAGTAAAAAGAAAATGTAATTTGCTCACAGGCCATTTCATTGTAGAAAAAATTGTGGGAATGGCACCTTTTTATTAACTTATAAATATATGTGCATATATAGGACAATTTAAAGACTGGATTTAAAACTACTGATGGATGTGGAAATTCCTTATATATATTACAATGAAATGAATACATTTTGGAGGGGATGAAAAGTTAACTTACACATTTCTAACAGCTGCAACCCAACTTTTAGTATAAATACAAGATTAATGAGAGAGGGCATTAGGTAGCTGTCGGTGCTAAGGGTGTCAGGCTGCAAATGTCAAAGGTATCATCTTTAAGGAGAGACGTGTCCTTCACTCAGACCCAGGTTTATGCCCTGTGTTGATGTTTCTGCAAGGTGATGGAGTTTTCATATATTTAGAAGTCCTGGTGTCCAGATATTGCTGGAAAGCACTGTCCTCTCAACCTAACTCCATTTTATGTGGCTTTTACTTATTAATGGGAAGTTTTGAAAAAGTTCTATAGTATCTTGGGTCATTTGTATTCCCTGTCTCCTGAAAGTCATATGCACCACCTAAGCTTTTGATAAGCTAATAATGAACATGGGACTGTGTTCACAACACATTCACAACATTTCTGCATAGGAGTTTCACTTTGGGGCATGGAGAAAAGTATGGTCTAGTGCATAGGCTGGAGTGGGAAGACGTGGGGCTCTACTTGGGCAAAATAAAGTCTAATGGTAGAGGAATCAAGGCTTGCTAATCTAGAGGAGCTGGCTGAACAGTTTAATGAGTATTGGTGGGTAGATCCTTGTTAGTAGTGCCATAGTGGCCAAGTACCTTCTCCAGCTGCAACACTGCACAAAACTCTTGTGCCTCACTAGTGGCCTCCTTGTATGAAATCACAGAGCTACCAAATGCTGAATATCAGCCCCAAGTGTAAGACTCTGAAGATGGCAGCAGGGAAAAATGATCTGACTTTCAGGGTGGCCAGTGACAGGAACATTCAGCATGCAGGTGAGGTATATTAGGAGAGCCACACATTGCCCAGGAAGGCTCAGACATCTAATGGGAGAAGGAGAAGGCATTGCTGTCCTCTTTCCTCATACGATAACTCTAGAGCTGGGGAGGTCATTTGGCTAAAGTGACATTTGACTCCACTTGAAGGGATTTGGAGACACATTCTCCATTACACAACGCGGTCAACTATACAGATCAATTAAACTGTACAACACAAAACAGGGTGAATTTAGGACAGGGCTGGACAGATGATCATAGCTCAGAACTTGGGAGAAAAATGGCATTTCTAGAGAGGGATAAGTAGTATTGTTTTCTGCCCTACCTGCTGCTAAAACCTCTTAACTTTTTTTACTTGAAGGCATGATCTGAGTATATTGAACCTAGTCATCCCTTCTTTTTTCTACTTTCAAAACCACTGTCCCAGTTTCCATCTGCCATAAATATAAATAACTTGGTTAGGAAAGGTGGCAAGGATGAGGAGAGAAGCTTATTATCCTCTTCCCCACTAGCAATTTTCAATACCAACTGCCACTGTGACATTGACACAGTGGGATCAAATATGATGAACCACAAGGTGCCACTTTAACTGTCACTTCAAATTCCTGGAGTCTTCATATATTTAGTCATGTTTATTTATAAGATAAATTTCCTGTTTCTATATTGGCACTGATTTTAAACTGTCTGAAACTAAGCATTGCCTGTCAGAATGTGTCTCTCTCTTACTAAGTATGTATCATGACGAATATCATATTCATAACCCAGAAAATGATTCTTTCCTGTCTATGGAACCAAACATCTATTGTAGTCTCATTTACTCTCCACCCCAATCAACAGACCCATCTTTTTTTCCCCTTTCCATCTAGCAGATATTCCTTCATGTTGCTGTGAGCTAATTTTGAGATTTCCTTGAGTGATTTACAAGTCACCTGACCATCTGTTTCAAATTTAAGCGTCCCCAGATGCAGTCAATCTAAATATGAGAGTTATGTTGCAAATTATGTTCAGACCTACCCTTTAAGTAATCTGGAGTTCTTTTTTTTGATATTAACTGTTCCATGCATAGGGCTATAATTGACTTTAAAACTTGTAAGCACTTTATTATCTGGAAGAAAAAACTCAGTGTTGAAATAATGTTGATGAAGGCAACAAACAAATCAATGCCTGAAGTAGACTCCCAAACAGAGCAAGTTCAGAGGGATCAATTAATAGTAGCTCACTTGGAATGGGTGAGATTGGTAGCTGTGAAAATCCTGCTAGAGCTGTGTCCCAGGGGAGATGATAACAAATCATTTCCATCAGTTCAAAAGAAGGAATGAATCTTAACCTGGGGTTTGTAAGTAGGTTAGTTTCTGTTAGGCATGTTATATGTGAATTAGGATTGGTGCCTAGATCACATGATCTTATGTCTCTTCCAGAACTTCCTGTCTCAGATGTCGGGGATCTAGGACACTGAGGTCTTCAATTATCAGAAGCTGTTATTTTCTAATGTATATTGAGGTTTTTTCATGCAAAATGCATAAGTTAATATTGGGTTTAAATGATCAAGCTTCAACAGAACAAGTCAGAGCAGGTGTTCCTTCTGCCACAGAAGGGCAATGTGTGGATTGACTGGGCCACAGAAAGTAGGAGAAAGAGACAGAAACTTTCACTGCAGAAGAAAGTATTGCAAGAAAATTTGCTCTGCTGCGTCAATAATCCTCTGTGAGGAGAATGAAAACACATCTCCACAGCTGTTAATCTGGGGCCTTGCACCAAACCTAAAATTTACTTCCTATAGCTAAAAGAGAACATCAGATCTATGTAAGGCTATTGCTGAATGTCCCTTAGCTACAGAGAGGACTTATCTAATGAACTGTCAGACCAAAGCAAAGCAATTTCAAAATAATTTCTATTTTTCTTCCAAGACTGAGTTCTGCATAGAACTGTTTGTGTGGAGGACTGATGACTAAGAGCTTCACTTACGAATCCATGGGGATGCAAGAAAAGTCAAGTCAGCAGAGGAAGATAATGATGAGTGCATTTACTCTGTAACCACAATTAAGAAAATACAGCTGGATGAGTTGCCAATCAAAACCAGAAATTACTTTCTCTAACATTTTAGATGATGGTTTTAAGATGAACTAAATAGCAGAATCATAGAATGGCTTAGGTTGGAAGGAGAGATGATCTTGTTCCAACACCCCTGCCATGGGCAGGGACATCTTCCACTAGACCAGGTTTTTCAGGGCCCCATCCAACCTGGCCTTGAACACTTCCAGGGATGGGGCAGCCACAGCTTCTCTGGACAAACTGTGCCTCACCACTGTCACAAGTAAAGAATTTCTTCCCAATATCTAATCTAAACCTACTGTTTCAGTTTGAAGCCATTCCCCCTTTTCTTGTCACCACTTGTGAAAAGTTCCTCTCCAGCTCTCTTGTAACCCCTTTGAGTACTGGAAGATGCTCTAAGGTCACCCTGGAACCTTCTCTTCTCAAGGCCAAACAACTCCAATTCTCTCAGCCTGTCTCCACAGGAGAGGCGTTCCAGCCCTCTGATTATCTTTGTGCCCTCCTCTGGACTCATCCCAACAGGTCCACGTCCTTCCTTTTTTGTGGCCCCACAGCTGGATGCCGCACTGCAGGTGGGGTCTCACCAGGGCAGAGTAGAATGAGAGAATCCCCTCCCTCACCAGCTGCCGACAATTCTTTTAATGCAGCTCAGGACAGGTTTGGCTTTCTGGGCTGCAAGGGCGCGTTGCTGGGACATGTTGAGCTTCTTATCCTTCAATACCCTTAAGTTTTTCTCCTCAGGGCAGCTCTCAACTCCTTCATCTCCCAGTCTGTAGTTGTGCTTGGGATTGTCCCAAGACAGGTGCAGGACCTCGTTATTTCTAGTAGAGTAAAGGGAACCTTTAGACAGACAGTTGGATAGACAGACACACAGATCAAGAAACTGTGATCCTTGGGCAAGGGAGTGAAAAATTTTAGATTAGTTTTATTTTTTATAAAATGTCCCTTAGCAAGAATTGCATTTTTTGATGTTTTTCATTTGTTAATAATAATACCAGCCAGCAAGACATTCCAGGGTTTCATGGATGGATGGAGATCTCAATATACTCTGCATGGGCTGAATGAAGTAGAAAAGAAATTGGCAAAATAGGGTTATTATCTCTGTTATTTAATATTCATAATAGAGTGATACTCAGGCAATCTAACCAAGTTTATACTGCAGTAGTTTTTTTCCTTAGTCTTTTTTCAGCAAATTTAAGCTCTGCAGTCCTGATCTTACCATCTAAACAGGGCACTGAAAAGTCTGATTTAAAGAAAGTTTAAGGCAAGAAATGAAGACTAAATAAAGTACACAGCTTTCAGCCAGTCTGAGTTTCAGTCTGAAGTTTCCCAGGTGTGAGGACACAGATAAATCATCACATGAATGAACATGATTTTGACATTGGTGGGAGGACACTGACAGTGAGTTCGAAACCAGTCTTCCAAAGATCTTAGAGAGGAGCAGAAGGAGACAAATATGGAGGAAATATTTTTGGGAATTCTCTAGTTCTCTAAAGCAAGAGAAGAGAGAAGGTGACACATTGTGGGAGTTGGTTATGTGCCAGAGGAGAATGGTTCTGTTCTGTAGGACACCAAGTATCTGCTTTGGGTAGGTGCCCTGGATGTACCTATGCCTGGGATGCCAAGTTAGTTTTAACATCTAAAACTGTTGCGGTGGTTCATCCCACCTTCGGTGTGAGTGACACCGAGTGGGTGGTTTTCCCCACCCAGGATTCCGCCCCTGAGGGCGGATCCGAGGGGAAATCTGTGGCATAAGGCTTACACCCCTTGAATGCCACTCACGCCCCGTCTCCTCCCCTGTGCCGGAGCCTGCAGTATCCCTGGGCTCGGACAGGTCAGCTTGTTTTAAAATGTCCTCCAGCTATACTGTTATTGGTCAGTTTAAAGTTGTTTCTCTCCTAAAATGTTTCTATTAGTTACTTGCCAAATCTCATTATGTTTAATTGGCTCCCTTTGTTGTACCTCCCTCTCTCTGTAACCTTCAAAGCCTGTGATCAGAGGGAGACAAGCGGTCTCTCTGCTTGGCTTTCCTTCAAGCTTGTATCTCCCTGCTCCCTCAGGGCAGAGAAATATAACTTGGACTGCAGCCATAGAGGGTCCACTCTTTCTTCTTTGCCTTCGCTACTGCCTTTTAACAGCATTAACTTGCTTGCTGCACACGGCTTATCAGGCCAGAAGAACTGAGGCACGCAAGCCTCAGTAACCTTGCACCGACACGGCTGTTCCTTGCGGGCATCGAATCGCCAGCCATAGGCCAAGCCTAAGCCAGGCACGGCAGCACGGCATAAAACTGCTTTAAATATGCCATAAAGGGGACATTTCCATGCAAACTGTCACGCAAGGAGTATAATTTCAGGTTTTCTTTTTAATATTTAGGAACTTAAAGGGAAACAGAAGCTTGTACATGTCATTGGAGAGCAATTCCAAGCCAACAATCTTTATTTTTTCTCTAATCCCATTGGTTGAAGACCTCTTCCAAATTAACCAAACTCCCTAGAGAAGGGATTTTTAGGATTTGTCTTCATTAGACACCTTCCTAGTTACAGCTGCTTGACCATATCAATGCTTCCTGACAAATTTATGTATAATTCTTACAACTGGCATAGTCTTGATTCTGGCATATTTCCGAAGACACTTCTGTTCTGAAAAGTGTCAGAGTTGAGTTACAGTTTAGAGGAGGAATGTTCTTCAGCGAGAAAAACAGCAACTTAAAAGCAATGTTTTGTTTATATTCAGCCCTTTCTTCATAAGATTCACTCGAGCTTGTTTAACTTTCATGTAGATTCAGTTTCAAAGAACAATGCTGGCTTCAAAATTAGAGTAAATTCAAAAGGGTGGTGGAGGGGTGGGGAAGAGATCTGGGCTGAGGAAAAGTTTTGTCTTTCTGACTTTTTAGCTCAGTAAGTTGAACAACTTATATTGTTTTTGTCATCTTTCAAATGAAACTGGAGCTGCTGATTTTATATTTCAGTGAAGGACTAAATAACACAGCATTTATTCTTAAAAAGAGTTTCTGCTGTACTTTAAAGAACTTGTTGCTTTTTATTTTCCCACAGGAGAATAGATAAAACACTTGGTCCTGGCATGCCATGTGTGCATTCTCTGTTTTGAACATCTGCCATTCCATTTTGATGATTCATAATATTTTAAGCATACATAGACCTTTCTTTCTAGACTAGACTTCTTTCTATACAGTACACTCAATTGTCTCATTTTTTTAACTTTATGCAAGAGCTGTTCAATATGAGAAGTTGTTTTGGGAAATGCTTAAGGATACACAGAGCTGTCAGAGTGACATTTCCTCATCTTAATTGTAATGTTATGTTTTCTAGACATTCTCGTTTAGAGATTTTTTTTTTTCTGCATTCATGTTCTCTGCAGAAAATTTGACAGCCAGGATAGACTGAGGTCAGGATACATTTGCTCAGATTAATGTATCTGCAATCAATCTCCATTAGAAAGCAAATGGAAATATTTTCAGATATTCTGGCCTGCTGCACATTTCATTAATTTGATTCTTTCTTGTGAAATTTAGCCTGAGGTATAAGGACATTGCTGGTTACTCTCCCAGGTAGATGTGGTTTTGTTAACACTGTCTCCTGTGCTTGGGCTGGAGTATATCTTTGGCAAGGATGAAGGAGTTTCCCTCAGTAACAATGTTTGTGGAGTTCCAGAATCCTTTACTACGAATATGCGTTTATTTCCACCAGCACGTCTTCCATCCCAGTAAGGCCAAATGAGCTGTAGTGTCCATTAAAGGAGTGCTCCTTTTGACCACCATTTTTTTTATAGGCAGTTCTAAAACCTTTACAGCTCTGGTTACTTGAAATTGAAATAGCAACAAAAATATTCTCAGAAATTAAAACTAGAAATTAGGTTTTTTAAGACCTACTGGTATGCCCAGTTTTAATTTCATGATGGGAATGTTCTTCTTTTTTATTTCATCTATGAAATTGGCTTTGGTAGTATGTCAGCTTTTGATACTTGAAGTTATACTAAAATACTTTCATTCATTCAAAACCAGGAACTTTCAAATTAAAAAAAAACATGTTGGGGTAAAAATAAAGTTGATTTTCTTTGGAAAGTCACATTTATTATTAGATAGTGTAAAAGGGAAAAATAAGCCATTAGTTATTCTTAACTACACGTCTTCAGAAACACAAATATCAGATTGTTTATTCCTGTACTTATCAGCTTGTAGTTGTTCATACAAAAACTAAGAGCATGTATTAAAACACTGCAGCATGTAGCATACCAAACTTAAATCATTCCTTAAAGGTGCAAGAGGGATTTCAAGAATGAGGAAAAAGGTGTGCATGGGGTCAAACGACTTATCCAGAGGCACACCAGAGCGCTCTGTCACGGCTCTCAACCAGGCCTGGTTCTGCATGTCAATTGTGTCCTTCCTTTATAGTCCTTTGGGTCTGCATTTATACCAGCCATTACACATTCAAATAAATGCAGTGTGAAGTCATATATATATATATATATATATATATATCTATATATATCTATATAT
>VZTE01001014.1:0-93265 GCA_013397775.1 Eulacestoma nigropectus
AGGTTGTAGCCAGGTGGGGATCATCCTCTTCTCCCAGGGAGCCAGCAAAAGGACAAGAGGGCATAGCCTCATTCTGCATCAGGGGAAGTTCCAGCTAGACATGAAGAAGAATTTTTTCACTGAAAAGGTGGTTAAGCACTGGAATGGGCTGCCCAGGGAGATGCTGGAGTCACCATCCCTGGAAGTGTTCAAGAAACAACCGGACATGGCCCTTTATGCTATGATTAAGTTGATAAGGTGGTGTTCTCTCAAAGGTTGGACTTGATGGTTTGGGTGTCTTTTCCAGCCTTAATAATTCTATGATTCTACCCCTGCTTAAGACAACTGGGGGATTGAAAGAATCCCTTTCCACTGCTGAGCAATTAGGAGACAAAATGGGAGAGAAGCTTTAATTAGTTTATGTATTTCTTCTCCCTCTTCTGCATATAAGTAAAACAGTTCTCTCCAATTCCTCCAGTGTGCTAGCTAGCACGACTTTACAAGGATAAAGCAAGCACAGATAAAGCAAACACCAAAATCTTGTGTGATTATCATCACAGCAGATATTGGTTACTGTTTCCCTAGAGATGGGAACCAAATTCCAGATGAATTTACCTAAATTTAGTTTCTTGCATATGTGGTGGGTGTCTGAAGTACCACAACTGTCAATAGATAATAAGCCCTGACGAAAACCTCATCCATTTGCCCAAATGTAGGCATCTAGTGTCATTGTAGAGCCTGTGGGATATTCTTCTCTCCTCCAGATCCGTGAATGACACAGATCTCCTGTAAATTATATGTCATTTTCTCTCATCTTGGACAGATGTGTTAGATGACTTAGGGCATCTCAGGATTGTTTGGCTTAGTGAAAGTAAATCTATCTCTGGACTTTTATTGATTTAATATGCATTCGTGTTGAGGAATACATTCAGTGCTGCTACATTTAGCTCAGTATGCAGCTGCAGTTCAAGCTGCAGGTTGAGCTCCGGGTGTTGGAGCCCCAGGCAAGAGGCCGTGAACTGCTGGCCCTCTGCAGAACAGAGGGCACAGGGACCTGTGGCCCAGCCAGGTGACCGGACAGTCAGAGAGATGGCAGGAGTCGATGATCCAAGACTTTCTCACTGAGGCTGTGAGGGTATGGAAGCCCGGGATTTCCTTTGTTTGGGACCCCTCCTCAGAGGAACCAGCTGAAGGTGTTTTTTTGTTATTTAGTTATTACACAGAGACAACAATTTAAAGATTGAGACATCTGAGAAACCTCATGTGATTATGTGAGTGTGAGGTGTGTAGCTGGGAAGGGGCCTTGGTGCCAGCTCAAGTGGTACAAGTATCACTGTCAGAATGGCTCCTGGATGGTCAGGTAGGGAAGTTTCCTTAACATTCATATAAATTTTTCCTAAAATCTAAACATGAAATGCGAGATATAAGACTTGAATCCTACCCCAGAAGGTAGTTAATGCAGGATTTAGACTTTTAAAAAAGTATGTTTGTCATGTGTTGCTTGAGACATCTCAGGCTGAGATAGCCATGTGAGCCAGCAGTTACAACAGAGGGCTGTCATAAATCCAGAAGGCTTTTTTTATTAGTGGCTAGTAGAGGCAAGACCTACCGCACCTAAAATGGCTCTAGATAACTAAACATGGACAATTGAGTCCTGTTACTTATTACTTCCATGTCACCTCAAAGTTATTGCTGTGTTCTACTATGGGGGCAAAGGGATGATCCAGCCTATGAAGGAATATTCTTAGTATGTTTTCTTTGTTCAAAAATTGGAGACTCAATCTTTACTTAAAAGGATGTATCTTATTTCATTCACTTGTCAGAACACTGTTCTTGATTAAATTTCGAAAACAAAAAGTTATCTTTTCCATTTAAAAAATAGGGGGTTTTACCTACTATATATTTATATATATATATGCTTATATATTTATGTATATATACATATAAATTTGAAATAGATAAATAAAAAAATAGAATACAAGAATAAAATTTCTGGGTGCATCTACATTGCCAAAGAGGGACAGTGAATGAGCTTTGACCCTTTAAATTGGACACTTGCTGAGGTGTTAACTCATTTCTTGGCTATTTGGACAAATTCAGGTATTTCATTCCAAGACATTAAAAGGCGTAGTTCCAAAGCAAGTTAATTCCAAGGAACACTACCAGAAAACAATGAGCTTAAGACTGCATCAGGCATAGCTTCAAGAACCCTACAGTCTGTTAGTATTACTTCTACTCATATTTTTCACTTCTTTAAACAGAATTATTTTATTACTGATAAAATGCAAAACATAAATTCAAAGTTTATTTCTACATACTAATTGTATATGGTCAATGTTGGTGTATGCAAAGAAATAAGTTTTCAAATGCGTTTTTTTCACATCATATGATATCTTCAGTATGGTAAATTCCACATTGAATGAGGCCCAGTATTTTCAGTCTTCTTGCAGATAAAGGATAATGATCCAAGTGTCTGCCTCTAAGATTTTGTTTGTCTGTTTGCTAGCCTCAGATCCATACATGGATTGTGAGTATCATGACGTAAGGTGACAATATCAAATAAGTTTGTATGTGGTTTTAAAATAGGTAGAATCAAACTACTTTTTCCTGAATTATCATAGAGAGCAGTGACTGCCATTTGTCTTATTCATGGGAGAGCTCTCAGATGTAGGGCATTATGTAAATAGAGCATATTCTTAAAAAATTCTACAGTGCTTCTAGAATCTTTGCAACTGGAAATAAATGAGAAAAATAGAAAAAAGTGAGATGGCTGCATTAACAAAATACTTTCGTTGATTATTTGACTAACAGTAGATACGTTTTTTACTTCATGGTTCATCTACTGTCTTGCTTGAGAACATCTATGTAAGGTATTACCACAGAAATTATCTTCTTCACTTGGGAGAGCAATCAAACAGATACAATTATTTTTATTTTTCTTAATTACTACTTATGTCTTAAACATTAACATCTGTGTGTTAATTTACTGCCACAGAACAGAAATACTAATACTTGCTTAACTGATTATTAGGAGGACTAAATTGAACTGTATAAGGAATATTCAAAGTATGCAAAAAAGTTTGTACAGTCCAATTGTGCAAATTTCAGCATTGCAGAACCACTTGTCCTGGTTTAGTCCCAGACAGCAACTAAGTACCATGCAGCCTCTTTCTCACTCCCCCCACCCAAGTGAGATGGGGAAGAGAAACTGGAGTGTTCCTGGCTGTGTTCCCTCTTGGCTTCTTGTGTACGTGTTCACTGGTACAGCATGGGAAATAGGAAAATCCTTCTCTTAGAAGTAAGCACTACTCAGCAACAACTCAAACATCACTGCGTTATCAACTTATTCTCGGACTAAATCCAAACCACAGCACTGTACTGTACTGTAATTTTCTTTCCTTGGTACTTATCCTAGTTAAAACCTGGACACCACTTTAACAAAAAATACTGACTGTAAATTTGGGACAAATCACTTCATCTAAGATGAAAGAAAAGTGAGAATTAAGACTTTATCCAGCTAATTACCCTAAAGGTCTACAGCATAAAACAGAATTAGAGAAGTTATACTTCCACTACAGGGTTGTAGCACTGTCTAGATCCCTCTTTCTCATCTTTCAGAATTAGACTTGCCTTTTTTTCCAACTGCAACAAAAATAGAGGACATTCAGTGACATAGCCATCACTGATCAAAAGAAACTCAAGATATTTGTTGGCTATGAGACATTGTTTTTGTACAGTAAGTCATTATCTTGTAAATTTAGGTAAGTAATTTTTAGTGATAAGGACACTGATGCTTAAGTTGTAACGAGATAATTTCAATTCCTGAATATTTAATTCACATTTAAAATACCAGAATTTATATTTTGCTTTTGGGAAATAAGTTTTCTCTAACCCTTGCAATATTGTTTTTTTCCTTGTGAAGGTGTAGGCAGATAGAAGCTAATTTCTCAGGAAACCGTGTTGAATGGCTAAACTTGAGAAAAAGCTGCATGAACACTGCATGATGAATTATTATCTATCACAAAAGATATTTAACAAAATATGTATGCATGATTTAGAAGATATTTGCAAGAAAATGTTCAACTAAAATGTCATGAAAACTGAGTTGGCTCAATTTATTAAAATACATAGCAATTAATATGTGCACTGCTATTTGTAGTGTAAAATTAGAAGATCTGTTTGTGAAAAAAAATTAAATTGTAGAAACTTTATAAATATAAGTTCTGTGAAGACTGAGTTTCTAGTTGAAATTAAATCCCGTTTTGAAGACTGAGAATCATATGTAGTGATTAAAAAAAAGTAATATAAATATATATGTAAATATATTAAAAGTGTTAGCAAATGTAATTTTGTGATAAACATGCTTGTGAAGGAGGGAGAAAAGCATATTGGAGGAAAAGTATGTTATTTTAAAAGAAGTGTTTTCTTTTTAAAAGCTTCCTGGAAAAAAATTAGTTTTCAGATGAAAATACCTTATTATTCTTAAAAAAACTCTCCTTAAGGAAGTGCAACTCTGTGCTGCAATGTATATTTAGAACTTCTAGGGTTTTTTTTATAAGTTTGTTTACCTTAGTTCCTCACTTTACTTTAAACCTCAGAATAAATTCTCATGTAAATGTTAAACAAATGTTGAAGACATCAAGAAATTGATAGAGTATGAGGAGCCATCTCTGAAGAATAGCGATGAGCATTTTGAAAGATTCTGAGTGAGAACCAGAGGCAGAGGCAACTAAGGGAACCTTGTGGCTGGTGTCTACTACAGGCCACCCAGTCAAGGGGAACTGATTGAAAAAACTTTCTTGCTCCAGCTACAGTGCAAGTGACCTAATCAGTGACATCAACACTGCAGGCAGCCTGAGCTATGGTGGTCATTCACTGGAGGAGTTTTCAGTCCTAAGGATTATGGATCAGGCACAGACTAAAGTCAGGACCCTGAATATTAGGAGAGCAAAATTGCAGCTGTTTAAGGAGTTAGTCAGTAGGACCCCCTGTGAAACTGCCCTCAAAGACAAGATGCAGAACAGAGCTGGCAGATCTTTAAGGATACTTTTCATACAGGAGAGGAACTCAGATCTCAGGTATAAGAAACCATGAAAGGAAGGCAAGAGTCTGGCATGGCTGAACCAAGATCTTCTTGTCAAACTAAGAGGCAAAAGGAAATGCACAGACAGTGGAAGCAGCAAGAGGTGTCCTGGGAAGAGCATAGGGATTCTGTCTGGTTATGTAAGGATGAAGTTAGGAGGGCCAAGGAGCCCCTGGAGCTGAACTTACCAAGAGATGCAAACAGGAATGTCAGCCAGAAAAGAAAGGTCAAAGAAACCCTCCTCAGTGAGCAGTACAGGCAAACTGATAGAAAGAGAAACGGAGAATGCTGAGGTACACAGGAACATATTTTTGCCTCACTCTTCATTGACAGCCTTGCTTCACACACTGCTTGAGCAGGTGGACTGTAAGAGAGGGATGGGGGGAGCAAAGTCCCTCCAACTGTAAGGAAAGATCAGGTTCATGGTGACCTGGTGAAGCTGAACATACATAAGTCTATGGGACCCGATGGAAGGCATCCCAGAGTTCTGAGACTTATGTACTTGCCAAACCACTCTCCCTGATATTTCAAAAGTCATGGCAGATGAAGTCCCCAGTGACTAGAAAAAGGGAAATACTGCACACCTTTTAAAAAAGGGTAGTAAGTAGGACCCTGGGAACGACTGACCTGTGAGCCTCACCTCTGTATCTGGAAAGATCATGGAGCATATTCTCAGAGGCTGTGCTATGGCACACGGTGGACAGGGAGGTGATTTGAGACAGCCAGCGTGGCTTCAACAAGGACAAATCCTGCCTTAACAACCTAGTGGCCTTCTATGGTGGTCTGATTACATCAGTGGACAAGAGAGGAGTAATAGATGTCACATCCAGACAGAAATGGTCAATGGCTCAATGCCCACAAGGGCATCAGTAACAAGTGGTGTTCCTCAGAGGTCCATATGGGACTAATACTCTTAAATACCCTCATCAAGGAAAAAGACAGTGAGATTGAGTGAATTCTTAGCAAGTTTGCAGATGCCACTAAGCTGATTGCCACATCTGAGGGACACCATGCCATCAAGAGAGACCTGGACAAGCTCAAGAAGTGGACTCACGTAAATCTCCAGGGATGAATTAGATGGCTTTAAAGGTCTCTTCCAATACAAACTATTCCATGATTCTATGAAAAAGGATAGAGCCAGGCTCTTTTCAGTGGCATAAGAGGAGCACAAACTGAACACAGGAAGTTCCTTTGAACACCAGGAAACAGTTTTTTACTGAAAAAGATGACTGTGCCCTGTCACAGGTTGTCCAGAGAGGCTGTAGAATCTCCCTCCTTGAAGGTACTCTGAAGTTGTTTGGACATGAATCTGGGTAGTCAGCTTGAGCAGGGTGGCAGGAGCAGACAACCTCAAGAGTTCCCTTCCAACTTCAACAGCAATATGATCCAGTGATTGCCACTGCTTAAGGAAATTGCTGAAGTTCATCAACACTTGGACCCATAACAGAAAACAGAATATCTCAATGAAAATTAAATACATATTTTCCTATTCTTTCAACAAGTCTAATTAAAAGCAAACAAACAAACAAACAAAAGCAACAACGAAAACCCCCCAAACTCATATATTACAGGAAAAATAAAAAAACCCCAGAGTATTGTGCACATGACTTACTGCCTGTTTTACACTTGTAAGTAAGTAATATTTAGTTGTCTAGGGTAAAATAAATTATTTCTTTCTTCAAAGTCAAGTGAATATGTCAACATGAGATTGGTAGAGAACAGTAGAACTCCAGTTCAGTGAAGCTTGGTATTTATGTAGAGATATAAGAATCTCAAAAGGGAAATTAAACACACTCATTTTGGGCACTGCCTCTCCACTGACCATGTAATAGGTCACTTATCTTAAAAGCTAAGCACTTCTAGAAAGTTAGATTCTGTTTATATTTAGCAATTATCTGAAGATTATTGCCCAATAGAGAAAAGATGCAAATTTAAAAAAAAAAATATTTAAAAAGCAGCTCTTTTGTTCCCACTTCTGAAATAATATTACAGTCCAGTTATTAAAATGTCTCTGCCCAAATTAAGGTGTAAATGAGACCATATGCCAAAGTCAATAGTATGGATTTTATTCAACAGAAAATGTGAGAGGGAGAGAGACGGGGACAGAGAGACAGAGAATTATAGTCACCACCCCATGGGTACTCTTCTTCTTGTGGTCTTCTCTGTGATGTGGGTCCCCAGAGTGTTTTTCTGGAGGATACACTTCTGTACAGTCCAAGTCCCAGGTATTCAGAGCCGTTCGTTTTATTCCCACAACTTGGGATGGCATGTGAGTAAGCAGTTGCTTCCTTTCCCACAGTTTACCATGGTGGGAATTTTTGCCTGAATAGGTTACCAGATCTGCTTCACCAGGCCTGGCATCTTCCTGTTGTTGTGTCTGTGCTTTTCACACAGTCTGCACAGTGGAGTCTTGTCTCGTGTGCTAATTCCAGACCTTTCATCTCCGTGTAGGCCTGAAATTAATATCTTCCTTTTTGCCATCTGTGCCTGTCTTAAGTTAGATTATCCTGTGTGAACTTCCTCCTTTCTCAGTGTTTGATACAATTTATTGTGTTCTTTAAGTGCTGACAACAGCATCTGCTGTAATGGAACTTAGAAGAAGCCCAGACACAGTCCTTACCATAAAATTTTGCAGCAGTATTGTATAAAAAATAGAATAAAATGAAACAAAACTAATTGCATGAATAGGATTCTTATGTCTCATCACAGATGTCACTCTCTCCCACCTGACTGCTCAAACTGAGAGAATCAGACCCTGCCTTTTCTGCTTTCTGCTTTCTGCAGTCCTGGCTGACCACAACACGGCCTCGGGAGGAGAGACACAGTGATTTTGAAATGTCACTTAGCTGGTGAGGACACCAGTCCTCAAGGGCTACAGAGTAGGAACAGTGTACACCTGTTGCAGTGTTTACTTTGTGCTCGGGTGGGTATGGAGGCTGGGCTTGGTGTTAATATGGGTACACTCTGCACTTTGGGTAAGAAGACATATAATGCAGACAGATTTTACAGACTATTTAAAGTTTTGATGGGAATGCACTAAACTAGTATCAAGACAAAAGCTGGACCTGGATGCTTGGCTGCAGAGAATCTCTTTCCTTTTTTGTCTGAATGTCTTATAATCTAGTCAAGAGAGCACTTTCCCAAAATGTGGGACATGACACTTTTATTCTCTCCAGGCTGAGAATTTTATTTCCTGAAAATTTTACACCAGAAGCCAAGTCTTCCACATCCAAAATAAATGCTTTAATCGTAAAACTTAAATTCATAAGGCAAATATCATTCTGTTAACCCTATGCTCACATGCCCAGGCAGGCATTTGAGAATTTGTGTGAACACTGGCAGAAGTTAAATAATTAAAATAATTAAATAAATTAATTAATACTGAATATTAAGCAATGGATTAATTCCTACACAGTCATTAAACCAGTATTGGAAATGAGCATCACTTAATCTGATTCTAGGCATCTTCAAAACAGACCTGTGTCTGAGCTTCTAATGCTCAGTCATTCCTTATAGCCAGGAAAGGCATATGGAAATTTTAGAAATCTCTCAGTTGAACCATTTGTGAAATCATCTCTTGCAATATAGTTAATTCATCCTTCCATATCTAACAGCTACATCTTCACTGCCGATAAAGGCTCAGAAGTAAGTGAACCTAGATACATTGAAACTTTATTATTAAAATACCTTTTACCACTTAAGTTTGTTTAACTAGTAAAGACATTAGAGGCAGAAAATTTCTGAAACAGAAGATTTAGACAACTGTAGTACATCTTGAAAAAACCTGCCCAGTCAGAATCCATAACTAAGAAAAGAGTATCCAAATTGATTGAGCAAAGTACAAGGAAGAAAAAAAGAAATGCTAGGATTCTAACAAAATTCTGCAGAAAACGGAAGGAAACTGAAGTATGTGGGATGGGGTTACTTGTTATTTATTTTGACAATGTTTATGTCTCAGTTTTGAACTGTCAACAAGTAGTGCAGTCTTGCCACAGTAATTATTTTGGAAATGTCTACAGTATGTGCTTCATCTAATAGGACTTTGTGAGGGACTAAGTCAGACTAAGCAGAATACTGTGTAGTTAAGGTAGGTACATGACAACTTTGGCTGACCTAACTCAGATGGCCTGAGAACACATCAACCATGAACTAGAATCTAACTAAATACTGTAGAAAGGTAATCAAAGAAGTGAAACCAATTAGATAATGATTCTAAAAAGTACAATTTGAACATTGGGTTGTTTTGTTTCGGTTTTTTTTTACCCCTGTAGAACTTAAGGAGGATATCTCATGAAACATCCATGAGCTATATCTTTTTAATGATACATCCACTCTTTCTCAGAGAGTGTGACTGAAAAGTGTAAGAGACAACATGGCTTATAGATTGAGTGATTTCAGCCATCAAAAAAATATAATATTTCAATGTGAAAAAAAGACTGCCTAGCAGGACCATCTGTGTTGGAGAAGTTAAAAAAGAGCAAACTTTGCCATACCCTCAAGTAAAATAGCTGTATGTTGAAGCTATATAGGCTAGCTATGCTAGCTATTTTCTATTTAAAGCTAGAATAAGCCTTTTCCTTATGCAGTCAGTGGACTCCATCTCCTGAGATGCTCCATAGTCTAAAAGTACAGCCGTATAAAGGACAGGTGATATGCTTAAACACCACATGTGCCTAAGGCACCTTGACATATTGGACCCCATAAATGTAATGCATGGCTGCTCTGCATGCTTATGTTGAAAGAAAATGAGCTCTTGTTGCTGAATGTAATTCCAGCTCAGAGGGATAATCAGAATTTGAATCAAACCTATAAAAAAATAGTAATTCTTTTCAAAGACCGACGTGACAGGTCATGATCTGTAGGATTATTTTATTTCTGTGTCAACTTTATATACATATGTTCGGATTAGACACCTACTCTATACACATTGGTGTTAACATTTATACTGAAAACAATGGAATTAAGGGAGGCTTTTTTCTCATTATCCTGAATCTGTTGAACCACTGTGAATTTTATCACAGAGCAAGCTAAGACGAAGTATTTTTATGTAGTTGTGATCTTGCGTGTGTGTGTTGCCCTGCAAAGTGGAATCTAAAATATTTTCTCTCAGTGAGACTTTTACTGTCATTTACCTTCTCCATCGGGATTCTTATTTTCACAAAATATACAGAGTTAATTTCTTTTAGATTTTTTTCCTTTCTTTCAAATTTCATAAATAGCAGACTGTTAGTTCAGAAGATATTAGAGAGAAAAACATAAAAATCCATGTGCTTAGAAGCATTTGTAGTAAAACATCCACACAATTAATTAATGGCCTCCACACATTCTAGTATTTACATCTATTGTCATTATAGCTCCTTGGGTTTGATCACACAAAATTCACATGCAGAGCAACGTGTGCATTAACAAGTGTAATTTAAAGCCCTGCAAGCACACAAGAATTTATATTAATGAGAACCCTGCTGGAAGTCACTGCTGAGAGCCTTAGAAAAGGTAAGGCTTCTGAGAGGAACCAGAACACAAACATCCTATTAGCATGAGAAAGCTTTATCTTTTTCTTTCTTTTATTTTTTTCCCCTTGTGTGTGTGTGTTAGTCTTTGCACTCCCATTTATTTCCACAGCTACTGCTACCCACATCATTACCTGAAGGAGTTGTGCAGATTCCCCCATCGCACGCGTTAAACATGTACCTGATGACTGATAGTAAAAGATACGACTCTCCATTCTTTTTAGGCTCTTGTCTTATTAGACAAAGGGGCAAAACTTGGTATACCTATGCAGAATAAATCAATAACAACTAAAGTAGTTATCAAAAACTGCTCCCCCACTCTCCAGTTGAGATAACCCTCACACTCACAGCCAATATCCAGCCAGTTCTGCTGTGAAATTCCTTCTGTCCTCAATTCACTTAACTGTTCTATTTCATAAGTCTAAATTAAAAAAAAAAAACAGATAAAGTAAAGGTCATGATCAGCCTTTGGTGGTTGATCTGTTTTAAAAAAAATTAAACCATACATGTATACACCCACCACAAAAAATAACCAAACAGCAGAACACAAAATGAAAAATAAAATCCCCAATAAACTCTTTCCTAAGAAACAAGACTAACAGCCAGCAGGGTATAGTAAAGCAGGCAATATGCACAACTGAATAATCATGTGGTGGCTTGTTTATTTTATCAATAAATGGATTTTGCATGAGGCTTTTCTTATATTTGGGAAACTTAAGGAGAATTTCTACTCCTCAGAATGCCTAGCTATTAAACGAAATTCTCTATTCCCAAACCTGAAGTTTGTTGAGACTAAATTGAATTGAGAAAAATATCAGTAATTTAAAGAATAAAAAGAAATTCAGAAAAGAATGGTTGCAGTTATTGCATAAGCAACAAAACAAGATTTTGAGCTTTCACTTAGTGTATATATTTGAAAGCATAAACATCTTAAAGAATGAAAATGCTCTTAACTATTGTTTTAAGAACCCTTTGTTTTAAGATTGCAAAGAATAAGTGTTTTAACAACAACCTGTTTTACACTGTATCAGAATTTGTGTTTATTGACATGGTCATATACTCCTTAGGTCACGATGAACCCAGAATTTCTGAAGAATTAATTACTTGATTCTTTTCAATTGTGACGATTTTTCTTTCTTAAATGAGATATTTATGCATTCAAATTTAGTCTGGATCATCATGTACAGTTGAGTTTTGGGAGGTTTCTTTGGGAATATATTATTATTAGGTATGTTATTAATTAATACCCCCACTTTAAAAAAAAGTCATGGTAAAAAAAGTATGGCTTGGGTATAAGATCTTAATGCGTTCTCAATATGCAGAAAATTTGAGGTATGCGTTCTTTCAAACAAAAGGTTAATTTTTTTTTTAGGAAACAGGGAGACTGATAATGCAGCTATAATTCAAGAAGGATTTACATTTTGATTTCTCTTAACTCACAATCACTTGCAAACTCATAACACTTATCTTGCCCTCAAAGGAAAGA
The DNA here is from genome assembly GCA_013397775.1 of Eulacestoma nigropectus. NCBI lineage: Eukaryota > Metazoa > Chordata > Aves > Passeriformes > Eulacestoma > Eulacestoma nigropectus. The sequence continues at coordinate 12,059 of VZTE01001014.1, forward strand.
CCAAGATGTATCTCTAGGCACTAATATGTCTAATCTGAGACATTGTCTTATACCGAACAGACAGTTCATATAGCAAAATAGCCACCTCAGCATAGGAATTAAATCTTCAGAACAGTTGAATCTTTCCCTGAAAGAACCTATCCTCTTCAATTGAAAACTTAGGTGAAGTATCTGTTAGTGAAGTGCCTCAAGTTAGGCAAGATGTATCTAGTACTAGGGCTCATGGAAAAAGGTCAAATAGTACATAATTTTTATCACCTAGAGATTCTGGTTAAAATTATTATATGAATTTTGTGATCAAATATGAGAAAAAATTAAAAACAGGACCACTTATCTCATCTAAAAGGTTTAGACATGTCTGAAGTGCGGTCTTTGAAAAACTGCAGATATTTGTGAATGTTGTTTTGCACATGTGGAAGACAGATGAGTATAAATTTTCAATTTGCAGATTTTCAGGGATAGCAGCTCCCTGAGTCTGAAGTGTTGGGAGCTATGGGGTCAGGATCAGACCCAGTGAGGTGAAGAGGGTCAGACACAGCCCTGGGATGTACGTGAAGGGCCACAGGGACAGGGTTGTGCAGGCCAGTCCAAGAGATCAGCCACTTATGGGGTCTGGCTCAGTAGGGCCCGGCAGAACAGGGCTGCACTACACTCAGGCAGGGCTGCACTCAGCTGAGGGCAGAGTTCAAGGGCTAGGAGTGGACCTCAGCTGTGACCATCCTGCAGCTCTGCTTGGGAGTCTCTTCTCACCACCACTGGCTGGATGGGGTTCACTCCCAGGTACACTGCCTCTACTTTGTTCTTGAGCCCCCAAAACCAAGCCTCTGGGCAAGGCTGAGGTTGAAATGCTCTTAAAAGTCTTCCAATTTATATCTTTGCAGATACAACCATCTGTGCAGCTCTGTCTTATTTGGCATTAGTTGTTACTTTCTTTTTCATATGGTCTCCTTGACAGGTAAATTCATTTTAAAAAGGACTGGCCTCAAAGACTCAGACTTCATAGCAAGAGAAATTACCATTTTCATAATTTTCACATAATAAAGCACAACAGGATGCTCAGAAGAGTCTGATTCAGTAGTTCTTAATCACACTGAATAAGTCTAAAATTAAATGCAGCTTTATGAAGGCATCAACCATAAAATGGTTCACTGTCCATCATACATTATTAGGTACATCCTGATACTCTTCAGCCTATGCATATTGCTTCCAAAATAATAAATGAAGTTTCTGTATTTGGCTGTAACTGTTCATGAGGTGAAAAAAAATTAGAGATATTTATTGCAGCATATTCCACATTTCAGAATTAATCTAAATGAAATCTTGCATTGTTCCCTTATTGACTTTCAAAATTTTAAAAGTAGTTGTTTGGTACTTTTATGATTTATACTTGTCAATGCTTGTACTTGGAAATTTAGAGGCAGCATAAAGATTTCTTTCTTATATACTCAGCTTTCAGGGTAAAAAATATCTAAAGATTAAATACCTGTTATTTAATTCATTTAAAATCATGCATATTCTCCGTGGTTATAGTACACTTATATTTCTGAAATGGTATTCAACATTAAAAGAAAAACTCTTAGTAACAACAATAACATAGTTATTGTAGCATTCTGGCTTCTGAGGCTCCTGTTCATTTAAGAGTGAAATTCCTAAGAAGTTTCCTTTTTTCCTCTCTTTTTTTTCTTTAGCTAAATAATAACACAGGGATAATGCAACAATTTTCTAAATAGTTCTTAGGAAATTATCTCATATTGATGAAAAGAGAAAGAATCCTAACTGTGACTTCTATAAATGCTATAACTGATTGACATCTACTTAGCACAGTTTAGTTTACTGAATCATAGGAGCTCTTTCAGAAAATACTGTATTGGTCTCAATCAGTGTTGTCATAGTTTAACCTCATAGGCAGGTAAACAACACACAGCCATTCACTCACTGCTTTACGGAAGGATGGGGAAAAGATTTATAAGGGTAAAAGTGCAAAAACGTGGGTTGAGATAGAGATGGTTTTATAGAGAAAGCCAAAGTTGTACATACCAGCAAAGCAAAAAAGAGGAATTAATTCAGTACTGCTCTCAGCAGGCAGGTGTGCAGTTATCTCCAGGAAAGCAGGGTTTCATCATCTATATCGGCTACTTGGGAAGATAAAGGCCATAACTGCTAATGTTACCCCCTTCCTCCTTTTTCTCCCAGTTTTTATTGTTGAGTACAATGTTGTATGTGTAATACCCTTCTGGTCAGCTGGGGTCAGCAGTACCAGTTCTGTCCCCTGCCTAACTTCTTATGCAGCCTTATCCTACTTGCTAGTGAGACAGCATGAGAAGAAGCAGAAAAGGCCTTGATGCTGGGTAAGCACTGCTCAGCAGCAGCTAAAACACTGGGGTATCATCAACATTGTTTTCAGCACAAATCCAAAACACCATCCGCTATAACTAGTATGAAGAAAACTAACTCTATCTCATCAAAATCAGGATAGCCAGTTATAATACTTATAAACATTAGTTGATATTAATAGATGAATCTCATTTTGTGTCTTGCCATCCTGCTTCCACTGGCAGGGAAAGAGTGAATACTTCTCAGATACAAACAGAAGTGTATTTATTAAATGCCGCAATCATTCAAAGACAAACAGATGGCTGCTATTCAAACGTGGAAAAGCAGTGATTATACACATCTGTACAATACCAATAAACTCTAATATATCCGGAAGCAATTAACTGCTTTTTTTAGAGTAAAGCAAAGAGTTACTCAGAACAGCTTTCATTTCATTATTTGGTCAATTTTACATAGGAGTTCTAACTATGCATAAATGGTTTTCATAATAGTGAACACAGTAGGCTTCAATGATTGCTTACTGTGAGTTGGAAAATGCTCACATGGAAGAATATTATAATTTCTTTCTGTCACAACCCCCCCATTTGTCTGATTTGCTGTTAGTAGGAATTTGAGTCAAGGTCACTTTGTACAATTATTGCCCAGTTCTCTTTTAGCCCTTCACTGGACTGACATGCCAAAAGTGTTAGCCCCAAATCACATGTCCTATGTCAAGCTGGAAATATACATAGGAGATGGAAACTGAAAGCTCTTGCCTCAAGACTTATGCTCTCTTGTGAGTTCTAATGTACTGGCATCTATGTCTGCTACTGAACTTGAGTTTCACAGTTCATAGTACTGAAACAAAAGTTCAGCCATCTGGACAGCTATGTTAATGGGTTATATTATCCTACTACATTCCTGTGAAGCTTTTGCAATCAGCCTTTAAACAACTAAATCCTCTCTCTAGAATTAACGTTCATAGGCAATGGATTGTTGTTTAAGTAAATTATTTTATTTTGCCTAGCTAATGTCATTCGTGTTAACATCCAACTGACTTTTACTATCCAATCCAGCAACGTTATAAATTTCCAAATTTTGACTTATATCCAAAAAGCACATCTAAACAGTGGACTCCAGCTGCCCACTGTCTTAAACAGCTGGTTTATCTCTTGGCTCCGTTTGGGAACATCGAAGTGGTTATGTCCAGAGAAAATTTTCTTTACACAGGACTAGCATTAGTAATAGAGAGGTAGGTAAGGTAGTCTGTCTTAATTGGCCTTAATGCTTGAAACAGGATAGTTGTTCGTTCCTTGTATTCTTTTTTTTTTTTTTGTCAGTGATACCGTCATAGAAATCAAGCAGAGAATATCAGCTTATTCAATTTGACTTTATGAATATAATACACTTTATATTTCATGCAGATATTTGGTACTAAGCACAATTATATTGGCTATCTTTACTTGTACTTGTATAGACAGAACAGATTTCTTTTGCCTGGGCATAAGAGCAAAGCTTTGGTTTAGAAGCCACCACAAGACTGTGTTAGCACAGACCTCTGAGAGCATGCTGGCTATGAGGAATTTCCTTCTTCTTTAAAGCAGTGACAAAGCTTCAAGAACAGCTGTGACTTTCATCCCATTAGGTATAAGTCAAGCCAAAGCAGTGTGTGTCTGTGTGCAATCTTCCAAGGGTAGCAAAAATTCCTGATTCTCTAGTAAATCACCTACATTTTTCTGGTCCAAGTCAGAAACTAATCCAAATTATTTGGTTTGTTCTGAACTATTAATCTGATAGATCTTTTCTTAATTTGTTACTTTTCTTATTTTTAATAATTCTATAACATTTACATCACTTCTAAATTTTCTAAGCAAAGATTTTCCGAAACGAAACCAGGCATGACTAAGTCCATCAAATGATTTCTCAGAGACTCCATGAAAGCAGGACATCTTCTCATTTTAACAAGGTTAGTGGGTTAATGCCTTAGGTTTTAACTTTTATATTTTTCAAATCCTGTACTGCCTAGTGTGCAACTCTGAAGTTTCTCGTAGCCTGTTAACTACTGTTCTGTCATGCTAGTTAGACATAACAAGCCTCTCCAAGCTTGCTCTCCAAGGACACCCAGATGGTCCTAGGCCCAAAATGTGTAAACTAAGGCCTCTGAAGAGGAGGGCAAACTTGGGGTAGTTACATCATTAACTGAAGTTTTAATTGGAGAATTAACCCTGATATGCAAATGAACCAAACCTACAAAAGTGTGAAGAACTTGTGACTCAGGGTCCAGCTTGGGTGTAGCCTTTGGCCTGCCCAGGGTGTACATTTGAAGGCCCTTCAAATAAATACCTGCCTTTATTCCATTATTCTTGTGTAGTCTCTGTTTTTAGGTGGCCATCTCAGGCATCAGGGTATTTGCCAGCAAGCTAGTTTTTTGTCTCGTCTAACACACATACTTTGGATTCCACCTAATTTACATTTTTAATACTATATAATTGCGAATCCTCTGATCTGTAGATATCCAGCTATCTTGTCTTCACTGTTGCTTCCATCAACCAGATATAATCCTATGGAAAATAAAATTATAAACATAAAAAAATCCTAAAGACTTTAAATTAATCTTTAATAATAATATAAACACACTTGAGTAAATTGGCATTCTTCATTTTTCTACAGCTTTTTATATGTCCAAATTAAGGATTCTAGTATTATATTATTTAATTGAACTATGACTAGTTATGTTAATATATGTAAAGAAGAAATATTTTTTAATGCAAAAAAAGGAAAGTTGGAAGAAACATCTCATAGACCAAATACATTAATGGAAACATGTTCCAACTGCATAATTTTTCTGTAGGATATGAGTGGGAAATGGAAAGGCAGAACTGAAAATCAAATTTTAAGTGTTTATTGAGTTCTGAAAGACACACTTTAAAATCTGAAAAAACCAACAAACCAATCAAAAAAAAAAAAATCCAAACCAAAAACCAAAACCCCAAAAACCCAAAAACACACCCAAACCAACACCAACAACAAAAACAAAAGCCACCATCACAAAGAAAAAACCTCAAACCTTTAGTCCCAAATATTGCAAGTAAGAATGAATATACTGTAATAGGTATTCCTGAAAGGACAAGTATATATAAAGAAATTGAAGCTTCAGGGGTAAAACCAGCAGACCTTACAGGAATTTGGTTTTGACATACAATATTAAAAATAAGGAAGCAAAGAATTGCTGTCAACATATGCATACCATTTTATATAGTAAAAATGCAGAGACGCTAAGTTGTTAAAAAAGGGTCAGAGTCCCTGCAAGAAAATGTACACAGGATGGACAGAGAGAGAAATTCCTTCAACATTCAGCAAGCTGTGCCTGATCAGTGCAACTGCTTCTCTGTAGCAAATTCGCCTTCACTTCCAGCAGAGAAAACTCTGCCTTTTGATTTGCCCCTCAGCACATTTTGCAGAATGTATGTAAATATTTACCCACATAACTCATACTGTCAAGATTGCAGGCACATATAGAGATGCCTGGGGCACAAACAAGCTTTCCAGAGGTGTCAAATGTAATCTATGTAATACCGCAATCAATTCTGAAGCAATATTAATTTACAAGAAGCCAATCTTTCTGCAGTAAGAAGCTCACAATTACCTTGAATAAGAAGTGTGTAGGGGCACATCAACTTTCCCATGCTTAGTACCCTTCTGTTTCCTTATCATAGTATTATTTCAATAAAGATACAACAAGGGGGACAATATGAAATGGGAACACAATAAAGAGCTGTGATAGTTTGTGAATCTATTAGATTTTGAACTACAATTACATTAAGAATTGTTTGGGCAATTGGAAATTTCGTCAGCATATATTTAACAGGATATCTGTTCTGTTGTTCAAGGAAGATGCAAACTCTTCTTTATAGGAATTGTCACGGGTTTCACATAAGAAATAAACCTCGAAAAGGTGCTACTTATTTGAATTACATAGAACTTAATTTTTAGTTCATTCCCTAGTTCTTATCTATACTTTTCCAAGTGGATTTTTTCCAAGATAACAATATTCAGCAATAACAATTTCCAGTATAATGAGACTAAGTCTAAACTCTGTGAGTATAAACTGATGGATGGCCTTGGGGATAGGCACAGGCTCGTGACACTTTTTTATTTAGTATTATAGATACTGTCAAGGAGAATATCTCCCCTTCTGTTTCTCCCCAGCAACTAAATGAATATGTACATGTGCATGCCTATGACCCTGCTTGGGTTTATAGACTGTTGAGAGGAATGTATTCCCTTCAGACCTCGTGCACTCTGAGATCCAACACAGAATAATGATGTAGCTTCACTAAACTACTTGATATTAACCTATAGGATACAAATTATCAACATCAGTTATATTTTGGCATATTTCAAATTGCAATCATAGCTGAGGGAAACCAATGCACAGTTTTATAGATATTTACATCTTGATACCAGTCTTTCAAGTTATAGCTACTGAGTAGGGGAGAGAGCCTATAGTTTAAGGGTTTCCTGTAAGGCTGGAAAATACAACAAATAAAGACTCATATTTCTGTATTAACTGAACAAGGTCTTACTTCTATGTATGCCAGACAAATCAAAAATAATTCATGTATCTCAACATCTAGGGAAATAAAGTGATAAACTGGGTTTATTTCTGGCCAACTGAAAAACATGCAATCCTAATAACCATATTATCTAATATTACCACAATACATTAAGTCATAGCTAGGTCACAAAACCATTGTCTTGGCTGGACTTCAGACAAAAATATGAATATTTTGGGGTCACTGAGGTTGCAGACACGTGAGCTTTCTTGAGCCCAGGAAAATTCTGCCTTTCTCTTAAAATTCTCAGTAGACCAGTCCAAACTTCCACTCTAATTTAGTTATACCTAACTGTAACTAGTAATCCTTTGTTTGACTTTGAATACTGCATGCATGTTTCTTTTAAACAGGTACTGTACATTCAGCTATGTCTCGAAAGTAAATTTACAAAAAGTGAAGGAAAAACTTTTGAAAATATGACTGAAAAGAAAATAAATCTTTTTGCCTGCTTTCTCCTTCCCCAGCCTTTTTATGTGAACATGAAACCATTTTACCTAACACTGGTTATGAGTTTGAACTTACCCATTTTGGCTGTCTCAAAAATTAACTGTATCCACATTGTGGCATCTTAAACTCATATTTGAAAAGAAAATGGTAGCTCAGGTCTTTACCTAATTTCAGATGTTGTATGCAAATCTTAACTGAAAGCTTATGGAATAATAGCAGGTTAGGATAGTAATAAGTTAGAGAAGCAGATAAAAACCCCCAAACATCTTAACAATATTCTCATCAGATACATGTTTCAAAGAAAATGAAGATATTGAGTCTACTCAAGTTTCCTGAATCTCTTAGACCTATTAGAAATTCAAAATTTAAAAGATTGATAACAAGAAAATAACCTGAACACATTGTCTTTGAAAAAAAACCGAAAAACAACTATTTGCATGAACATTTCTGGAAGATGTTTTTTTACACCATAAAGAATTACCTTTACAATACATATTGGTGAAAATGAAAACAAAAATCTCATGTTTTGTTACTTCCTAATGATACTCATTCTTGTTTATAGCAGAAAATATACAGCTTGCAGTGACAGTGCAATTAGTTCATTTTTCCTTCTTTTCCCCCCTCTATTTGTTAATGTTTCTTTTGCATTTGCTGTAACCTAAATGATTTGGTTTATATTGCAGTGTTCAGATTCTCCTAAATGAGCATCCCATCATTGATGGTAATTGATGTTGGCTGCCATGGAAATGCTAATTTGGTAGCAGTCAGTGTCAATCAGTCCCCATCAGTTATATTCGCAGGAAATACGTGGTAGTCACTGTGAAGACTCTAACAAATAATCAAAGCTACTGACAGAAGGAGAAACTCTTAAAATATAATTGTGTATGTACATTCTTGGTCTTTTTTCCCTGTCCTGCTCATTTAAGCATTATAAATTGGAGTGATGTGCAGCAAAACATCTTAGACTCAGTATGAAAATTTCCTTGTCTATCACGTGCAAAAAGCAAGCCAACATCCACTTTCGAATTTTAAGAAATCCAGTGTTTAAAAGTATAGTCTTCCACAGTGGCATTTTAAAGTCAAATGCGTAATTGCAGTAATCACGCGTGGGCAATAACTCTGCACTCCTTCAGGTGCAAAGTCAAAATCCTTTATTGCGCAGTCCGAATTCCCTAAATACCCCCACAGAACAGGATATAGCATCATGGAAACAGGAAAGATGTTCACCACAGTGTCACCCTATCACCTGGAGCAGTGCACAGACATTGCCTATTATGGTAACAGGTAAACAATACCCTATAAGGTCACAAACTACAATCTTCACTTCTCACAGGTCCAGCTTTGTCCACAAGCCACAAACCTCTCTCCGCCCATCCCCGGTGACCTGGACACAGTCCCAGGATCCCCTCCGGGCCCAGGAAAGAGGCTGTCTCTCCGGCCTTCCGGGCCTATCTCTCTATCACCACATAGTGTAATCCAACATGTAATTATTAAAAAAAAAACCAAACCTCTTTCTTCTAACATTGGCATTGCTAGTAGTAAAAGCATTCTAAGTATCTGTACCTGTAGGATTTCCCTAGCAGAAAAAAATCTTTTTAAAGACAATAATAAATGACATATTGGAAAGATGGGAACACTACAAAAATATGCATGAATCCAAGCAATATTTCTGTCGCTTTATTCACTCCAAATTGGACTAACTGAAGTTACTACTTTTTTGATAGAACAGTGCTAGCCATCATAAAGAATAAAAATTTTCACTAAGAAGCTGTAGTTCTTCATAATTCTGCATGGCCTTCTGACAATGCAATGAATATTGATCTCATTTTAGAATGCCTACTAGCTTCTTTAATCACCTGAGGTAAGTTAAGAAGAAAACATGAAATATTATCATTTACGCTGGGATTTATTTCCATCATACTGACAGTGTAAACTATTCAAATTACATTTGAATTGCATAAAGAACTATCAGTAGAGCAAAAGAGGTCTTGGGGCTTGTGCGAATGCTTTTCACAATTTTCCTTGCAAATTTCAACCAAATAGTCTTGCACATTTATTTAAAGGCCTCTGCCTGTTTTACTTCAATTGGAGGTAGCTCCTACAATGAACAAATCCCGTACCCGTTACTGAACTTTGTCTTGGTTTGTTGAGACTAGGGAATACAAAGTCATGGGGGTTTTAATTGTGGTTTTCAGCTACCTGATGTGTGATTATAAGAAAAAAGTTTTCTTGGAGGAGCACATCAAAACCCAGGCTGTGCAATCTCCACCCTTGGAGTTATTCCTACTTTGGCTGAATGAAGATTGATCTTACTTTGTTGGTCCTGACTCGAGCAGCAAATTGGACTGAATTCTCTCTCCCTTCAATACTAAGATATTAACTTTAAATACATATCTCTGAGAAATGAAAAAAATAAAAATCTATTTAAAGGATATTTATTTAGTAGTTTTTAAAGATTGTTTGGGTTTGGTGTTGGTTTTGGGGTTTTGGGGTGGGAGGGTGTTCTTTTTTTTTTCCCCTTTACTTTTAAAATGAACACTTTGGCTGAAGTTCAGCAGAACTTTCATTTCAGATGTGGATACATCCGAAATAAGAAGACAGAAGAGGACATGGAGACTGTGCATATGCTGGTAAACAAAAGAGAGGGATACACACAATTCTTTGTGAGGCTAAGAGAAGACTTTCTTCTCGGTGTAGTTTTTATTTTGTTTTCTCTTGCAGCCCAAACACTTTGGTGTCTATAAATGATGAACTTCAGACTCCATTTTGCAAGATGGAAGGAGAGAGAGATGTGGGTATATGGAGTGATTAAGGTGTGAGAGTCTAACTTGTCTAGTGGAAGGATTCTGGATTCTGTTGAAGTGATAGGTAAGATACAAACAATTGAAACTGGAGCAGTCTTGGCCATTTTAGTGTTTGGAAGCAGTCTGTAGAGTGACCAACCCCCATAACAGTTCCTAGATCCCAGCTTGGACAAACCTATTTTTCTTTGTCCAAAATAGAGAAAGGGAACATAATAATACTTAACTAGCAATAGTATGAGGATCAGTTCCATGCTCTGTTTTCTGTGTCAGTATAGATGTGCCACAAATCTTCTGAGCTCCAGTTTGCAAAGTCCAGAAGTTGAGTGAAACCTTAAATGAGAGATTGGTAAATTTGTAATAATTTGGATAGCATTTTGTGTTAATGGTCTTTCAGTACTCAAACATGATTAGTTCGACAAGAAAGGGGAGTTTTATTTATACAGCAATGCAGTCATCTGTTTAGCTATTTGTGGATGATTATGTTCATAGAAAGTTGTTTCTTAGCCACATACTTCAGTGGCGTTTAAGTATCACTGGAGAACATCAGTACTAAAGTAAATTTCAATGTTCAGATTATTTATTCATCATTAATTGCTATTTTGTAGTTGAAAGCTTCTTACTCCATCTTGGAGATAACAAAAAAGATTTCTATTTCTAGACAGTAAGATATAATATACTTAGGGTCTTCATCAAATTAAGAAGTATAGAATTCTTTTTGCGGTTGAATCTAATGGAAGAATAATTAGAGAAAACACATGGAGATGGTTGGAAGGACCAGATATAAACTCAAAAATAGCAGTCACTGATATTTTTTAAAACCCTCCAGAGTACAAGTAAATTTAGTAGGAATGAAAGAATGCTGGTTAAACTGTGTTTGCACAAAATTATTATATGTTTATATTATTTATATAATAAATAATAATAGTCTCTGCAAAGATTTATTATGGTTAAGAGCATGCAGTTAATTTATATTAAAGCATGATAATACTCTAGTATTTAATTCTGATTTATTCAGGTTTCAGAGAGGCTATTAGAATACCTTGAGCAACTAAGAAAATACCGTAGTGACCTCTAAATTTCATATGGGTTTTTAATTTTCATTTCCACATCTTATGCACTTCATGATGCCTCTTCAAATTGTCCCGAGGAAGACAACCTGCTCAAGAATTTCTTATGTTTATTTTGCAGGGCCTTTCCAAAATAATACAGGGTGAATATTTTGTACTTGTTTCTTAACTTTTTTTCTTTACTTTTTTCTTTCTTTTTTTTTTAGTTCAATGTCAGATTCACCTGTGTCAGCTTTAACTTCATCTAAATTCTCTTGCTGAAAACAAAAGTCATGTATAAGACTTCCTGTGCTAAAGATTGCTCCTTGCTCTAAGTCATTCAAGAGCAGCAAAACCTAACCCATGTCCAGCAATAAAGTCACCGTAATAGGGCAGTTATGAGAAGTCAATCTGCCATCTCTTTGTAGGTTATAAAAATTACTTCATCCATTCCAATCTACCTACCTGTCAGGTGCCAGGGGTTTCTATGGGTAAGGCAGGCCCTAGGATATTCTCTTTGTTCCACCATTTAGTTTACTCCTGAAAGAGGAGTAGCCATACAACTATTGAAAACATATTAATATATAATATCTTTTCAATAGTTGTATGGTATTTAGCAAAAACAGAGAAATGTCCACAAGCTCAATGATCACCAAATGTAGAGAGAAAGCTTCAGTCCAGACCAATATCTTTCTAAATTAAATAGGATTATTGCTTTCACATCTTCAAACTATGACAAATCTGTTTTGTATTCTGCATTTTCCATCTTCATTTATCCACAAGGGCTAACTGTACTTAACAGTAATGAAAATTATGCTATAAAGCTAGATGAATCAAAGCCCTTGGTAGAGAAAATTTATGACTATGGTCTAGCAATTTTTTAGTTTGAAAGGAATTGATTTTGAGTTAGCATCAACATCACCAAGAATAGGCCTATGAGGTCTTCTTTGTTTTCATCACTACAGAGCTTGATAAAATCAGTACTGAGTGTCTCTGTCAAAGTCCAGTCACCATGCTCTAAAAGTCATAAGGAACATACTAGCCACATCTGAGATTAAACTAGTATGTTCCTTTTTGAAAATTCATTAGAATTCAGATGAGAAGTCATTAATAAAAGTTGAGAGTGACATCCTAAAAGGTGGCATAGCCATGACACAGAGACTTAGAAATGAAGAAAATAATCACAGATGATTTAAAATACGGTGAATTAAAAGACTCTTCAAAATTTTTAAAAGTGCGCCTTTATATATTACCCATATTGGCATATAGGAAAAAAAAAAGAGTACATCTTGGATGACATAGGAATACATGTCAGTAACTTCCATAAGTGTCAGTGCGTGGGGATGTGGGTGTATGTGTGTACATGTGGAGGTGTGCAGTTTAACACATATACTGTTCTGAATTTGTCCTAGAGTCAACTTTTACCCAGAATGGTATTACCATTTTATGTTATCCTTTTGCTATTTAATTCCCATATTTAACAGAGCCCTCCGGAGAAGAAGAGTTCAAAATTATTTCTTTTTTGTACATTGTTTGGCAGTTCTGCTACCTCTATGATTGCCATCTGTCATATTTTCTGCCAGGGTATTTCAGAGGCTACAGCAGCTGTTTGTGGAAATGGATGGCATGACAGTGTTCTTAGGTGGCATTAGTGAAAGGGGAAGGTGAGACAAAGATGATTACTATAGGTAATACAGGTTGACTAAATTCATTGTAGGAATTAATTTCCTTAACTATTCTGATAGTTTAGTGTTCCGTTTTATACCATACAAGTCTAAGTATTGATGCACAAAAGAGAATGTTGTGGGGAGGAAGGAGGATCTATTCTTTGTGTGTAAGATGAGTATAATTGAAAACTGACAGTAGATAATATGAATCACCTGGAAAGACTGTGTTTGCAGAACTGCTTCCTGTCAAAAGTTAAGGATATTGTGCAATGGGATTTTTGTCACATTTTAGGTGCAGAATGCATGGAATATAGGACTATATCTATCACGTATACATTCCTGTATGAGATCAGTGACTATGTAGCTTGTTTCACTTAATTTACCTATACAACACAGAGTATGATGAACCAGGCAGGTAGAACATGTCCCAGACCATGTAATATGTGATGTCTATTTGCAACACTGGAAATTTCTAGTGGATAAAAAAAAAAAATAAACAAAAAGACAAGCTAGCAATTTACAAGTGATGAAAATCATATCAGTCAAATCAAGAAATAATTGTTAATTCAGATTTTATTTTTACAGAAAAGAAAAAAGAAAGAAAATAAATAAAGCAATACTATTGTGGAAAATGCTAATAGTAAGCAATTAAAGCTGTTTCATACATACTTCCTGGTAAACTCCTCTTCTTTTGCTATTATGCTCATGTTTGTATTTCCCCTCGGAGTCCAGGATTGACTGTTTTAGTTTCAGGAAGAGTCACACTCAGCTGCCAGTATTGCCAGTTCTCAACCAGAAGGGTGATTTTAACGACAGGGAGTCTTTTCCAGGAGTAATGTGATAATGATGATTTCCTCTTCCTTACTGAAAAGTTCGCTTGGGGATATTTTTATGTTTTCTAACATGCTTTTACAAATAAATGCAAAAATGAGGTTTGTGTTATTTTCCATAAGGTTTTTAGTGTATGTTAGCATTAACTGTATCAGAAAGCTTTATGGTCATCCTCAGATATTTGTACAGGGACATGCAGAAGCTTTATATGAGACTAAAGGTGCAGCTGACATTTCCATAGGTCTGAATGAAGCTGGCCTCACAGTATTAAGTTGCTACAGGCTGTTCATACGGATGTTCAGACGTATTTTACCATGTCACCATCTTCTGTTTCATCTATTGCAAAACACAATTTTGTACTTGGAGCACCTTGATATAAATCAGGTTGAACGCAGGGAATTTCTTAGTAGGTTGTTTGCAACTTTCTATTTGATGCATATACAGGATGTTTGAAAAAATACACCAGTCACATAATCTTCCTGGCTTGAACAATAGGTGCAGGAAGGAAAGCAGGAGGAAGGTCTTACCTAAATTCAATATGGTATAGTATAGATGCAGTATGACATAATCGAAAGTTGTAATTTGTCAAAATTCAAAGCAGGGTTTTCTGAGGGGTCTTGTTTGTTAGTTTTCTAATATAAAATATTTATCTTTTATATACTAAAACTTGCATTATTTATTGAAATTAAAACATGTTTACAGTTCTTAAAATGAGTATTTTGGTTTACAGTATTTATATTTATTTATGCCTTCTGTACCTACATATTCTCCTGCAGAAAAAGCATGCAATTTATAGCCTTAAAATCAGAATCATCCATTTGGAGTTAGAATTTAATAGCAACAGAACCAGCACTTGGATATTGTATCTGTATTTTGGTGGACAGTCATCTCAGTGAACCACTACCAAGTTAAAGGACTAGTCCTTTTAATTCAGTTTCAGAATAAAATCTATAATCAAAAGCATCAACGTGCTGTATCTGATCCATGAATCAAGAAAATTTCTCATCAGATTTGTTAGGTAAGTCAGTCATGCTAAGATTTTTCTGCTCATATCCAACATAGAACTTTTAATAAGATAATTTTGACTTGAAAAATACTTATTACTGCAATTTTTAGATGGAACAATTCTAGTAGTAGTCAGGATCCACTCTGTTTTCTCAGTTAAAACATAACAGAGCAAAAACAGCGGTGCCCTGGATGAACAGATTATATAGACACTTCAAGATTCAAAACTGTATCTGGCACACAAGGTCTATCAAACTCTTTACCTAGGTATTATTCTATTTAGTTATAATATTGTATGCTAGCTCAGTGAAGGTTAAACAAAACTATTATGGTGTTTTATTATATCTGAATTACTTTCTTATCTAAAAAAGCTTTCTTTCAAGCTTTTAATTTTTATTATTTATTTCAATACTGTATGCAGATGTTAAAAAACCCTGCATTTTAACTCCGCATTCCTACTGCGTTTGTTAAGTGATCATTCATTTAAGTTCTGATAACATGGCATAGAGCATGAAAATCTTTTATCCCACTGAAATGTTTAATCACACAACCATTACACTTTTAAAGGAGTCAGCAGATAGACTTCAAATCTGCATGTCTCAAACATGAAATGTCAACTTGATTAGTTATGAAAGTAGGAAGGAGTGTATAGATTTAACAGCAATGAACACTTAGAGTTTAAAATGACTCAGTCACACATCTGTACTGTCAAGACAGCTATCCTAAACTTAGATCTCTAATTAGAATATTTATACATTCAGTTGCTCTTGGTTGCAAAAAGATACTTTCTGGTATAAGCCTAATATAAAAATATCATATAGAGTCCCTGTTTTCCCACATAGAAATTCTGGATAGGTACTTTCTTAGTTTATGACTCAAAATGCACTAGGAAACTATGCAGATAAACAGCTGACAGCTATTGGATAGCACATTATTTTCTGATTTTATTTTCCAGGATGAAGGACAACTCTCTGAGATGTTTATTAATAAGGAAAATAGAATTTTGTCTGCCAGCAGCTGCACTAAACAGTTAAAAGTACTCTACTAAAGTATTTATAGGACTTGTGGACCAACTGAGACCCAGTATATTAACATATATATAACTTAAAAGATATTTTTCTCTGGAATAAGAAGTTCTCTCCTGTATCAATAAAGGCACATTGGCATGGATGAGGACAGAGTGCTCGTAACCATGATCGCAGAACCGGAACCCAGCACTTGTTCTTGTTAAGCTTCATGTTGCTCATGATTGCCCAGGCCTCTGATTTGTCAAGATCTCTCTACAGGGCCTCTCGGCCTTAAAAAGAGTGTACAGCTCCTCCCAGTTTAGTGTCATCAGCAAACTTAATTAGTATGCCTTCCAGTATTGCATCCAAGTCATTTATGAAGTCATGGAAGAGAAATAGCCCTAAAATGGAGCCCTGCAGGACCCTGGTAGCGACTGGTCACCAGCCTGATGTAACTTGATTAACTATACTCCTTTGTGCCTGACCTGTGAGCCAGTTGCTCACCCATCACGTGATGTGTTTATTCAGCTGCATGCTGGACATTTTGTCCAGAAGAAAGACTGTGAGAGACATTATCAAAAGCTTTACTGAAATCCAGAGTAAATTAGATCTACTGGCATCCCTTGATTAGCTAAGTGAGTAACCTTGTCATAAAGAAAATTAAGTTTTTCAAGCAGGACTTTCCCCTCGATGTATCCCCTCAATGTAATCCCAATGTATTTGAGTGCTTGCAAGACCAATTACCCACTGAGAGGATCAATTACAGCTAAAGCAGAGATGATGCCTTCAGTTTCAAAAGATAAGGGTCAGAGGGTGAGGTCTACAGGGCTAGAAATGAGATGAAGACATACAGTAAGTAATTTAACTCTTTCTGTAAGCATAGATCTAATGGAGTCATCTGCAGGAATTTTGATCCTAGATAACTCTTCTGATAGATCTAACATAGAGAGGATTTTGGTTTTGTTGTTTTGTTTTGTTTTTTTTTTTTTTTTCCTTTTGGCTCTGCAGCTGCTTCTGAATGAGGTAAATACTTCTAGTGCCATAATGCTACAGAAGAAAGCAGCAACAAAGAACACTGTTCGGTCATCGGGGCATTAATGTTGTCTAGTAAATTTTTCAGGAGAAAAGAGAGAACCTCTGAAATGAGGTCTGTCCTTCTGAAACTCTATATATTAATTTTGCTTCTGCATGAGAATTCCTTCTCATAGTCCTGCAAGTCTTCCTTCAAATACAGTACACAGAAGAAGTACAGAGACACAGATTCAATTCTGTCAAGCTCCTGAGAGAACACCTGAAATATCACAATAGAGCTATGGGGCTTCAACTCATTTGCTATCTACCTTTCCCCGCTGCTTAAACCCCTCTGATTATTGTGGTTTAACAAAGCAGGCAGCTAAACACACAGCTGCTCCCTCACTCCCCACTCACAGCAGAATGGGGAAAAGAATCAGGAAAAAAAAACCAAAAATCCATGGCTTGACATAAATACAGTTTAATTGCACAGAAAAAGAAGTGAAAATAATAATAATAAAATAAGAAAACTATAACCAATAGCAACAGTATTAGTATTAGTATTAGTATTAATAAGAATAATAATAACAACAACAGTAATAACGTAATTTGAATATACAGAACAGGTGATGCACATTGCATCAGCTTATCACCCAGTGACCAGTGTCCAGCCAGCTTTCTCCACAGTTGTTATCTGAGCATGGTGCAATATGGTATATCCTTTTGGCCAGTTTGGGTCAGCTGTCCTGGCTGTGTCTCCTCCCAACTTCTTGTGCCTTCCAGGCTCATTGCTAGGACACTATGAGAAGCTGATGAGTCCTTGGCTGCTCAGCAACAGCTATAACAGTGTTATCAACATTCTCATCCTAAATCCAAAACACAGCACCGTACCAGCTACTAATAAGAAAGTTAACTCTGCCTCAGATGAAATCAGGACAGGGATACATTCCTGTAATTGACATATCCAGTTAATTGCTTCAATGACAGAACTTGGCTGTAGGTTAGGAATTGAACCTTAAGAGTAGAAAGGTTCATAACAACTTTAAGTAAACAATTTTCTTAAAAGAAAAAAATTCTTAAAAATAATCAAAAAGAAACATTCATAACAATATAATAACAATTTTAGAAAAACTACATGTTAAAATACAATGAAATCTCATTTGTTTCAATAATTGCTTTTTTAGAGTGCTTGCGCAAGAGGCTACAGACATTATTGAAAAGCATTATCCTTGAATTCTTTTTTTGCTATTTTTCACCTGAAAGAAGATACTGAAACAAAAAGAATTAAATAGAAGCAAATAAAACCAAACCCAAAACAACATGCCCCTCCCTCAGCAACAAACACTCAAGCAAACAGAATATTAAGGAATCAGCATAAGTTTTTAGGTAAATGTTTAAATGGAATGGATAATCTTGATTTGGAATTGAATAAAAGTCAGTAAGGTTAAAAACAGATGAACATCTGGACCATGAGAAGCTTTACATAAAAAGGCTTTGAAATCAAAGACATTATATTTTAGTGGGTTTGCTTGTTTTAATGGTAAGCATTGATTTCTAAATTTCAGAAGACTATTATAAAGAAGATGCCAATATTTCAATAAACAGAATAAAACAAAGCATACTAATATTGGCCCAGTACGAATTTTCTTTCCTAATTTTCTGATTAATTCTATTTAGTTCACAATTTCAGGATGGTAAAGCTGGGACAGAAAGATGAATGACAGGTACCTACTATGGTTTCCAAATCTAGGTGTCAGATCAGGATCCCAGAGGTTGCAGATTCCTAATCTAAATTAAAATTGAACAATCTTGTTAATCCTGCTCTGCTCGTGAAACTGAAGTGGTAGATCTAGTATCTGAAAATATGATGATTTAAAATAATTTCTCTTTGATATTTCATTCCACTGTCTCTGAGGTTTAAGAGTGTTTGGAAAGAAATGCAGGAATTATGGTATCTGTGTGCCAGTTTAGGATTTTGCACAGGGAATATTCTCTACTGGCTGTTTACAGTGCTAAACTGTACAAAGCAACCACAGCAGATCTAAAGACTTGACTCTTTGTGCAAACAAAATCCTTTCCACCCCTGGCTACTGAAGAATCAACATTGGAAATCAAGGTATACATCTGAATGTCTGTGTATGTGTGAAGTCTATAATTTTTTTCTGCTCAAAGTAATTTTTTTTTTTCCCTGGGAGAATTAGGTGATATACTTTAAATTTTGAGTAGAAAGTAAGTAGATAAAAATTTCTTAGGTCAAAATTAACCTACTCCAAGTGCTATATAAACAACAGCATTTTACTAGCTAAGTGTCTCACTTAAGATTATATGTATTTTTCTCTTTTTACGAGTCTAAACTTCACATATGATATCAGGACATGATTAATTTTTCTGATTTGAAATATCTCATGGTTATGGTCCTAAACCCACATTATTTGTCCATGTTTTTATTTATGGTCAAAGGAAGCACCTTTAAGAATGAGTCATCTGATCAAATTTAGAGGTCAGTTTTAGGAAGTTGTAATTGCCTTTTGGAGGTGCCTATCTTCACTTATCTTAGCTGGCTGTCTCTGACAGTAGTCTGTTACAGAGCTAGGCCTAAAAAAGTCCTGTCAGATTCTAGCAATTATTAGAAACTGATTTTTTTCCTGGCAATTAGGAGAGACTGCTGTTTTCAACAGACCTTTTGTTTTCTTCATTTATAAAAATTTTTACTAATCTTTTAAGTGAGTAAAACTGTGACATATTTTTTTCTTACGTAGCAGTTATATCTTTAAAACATACACTCATATCTTAGAATTATAAAATCTCTTGAGTTCTACAGTTTCCTCCAGTTTTCACTATATTAATGTGACAGAGGACAAGTTTTTTTTAACCTGTCATTGAATCAAACAACTGCTATTTGCTCATGGATTTTTTTCTAAAGATAAATCTTATTATTAAAAAAATTATTCTGGAAAAATAAGTTACAGTGTAACAGTGAATTTTGCCATATATTGAAGGACTTTGGTTCACCATTTCAGCATGCTCTATTCAGTGTGGGCAACCACCAGTCAAAGGATCTGAAGACAACCAAGTTGCTTATTGCTACATTTCAGTAGTTCATGACTTCAAATACGCACTTATGTAGATCTATTTCAGTTATCATAAATACCTACAGCAATCTGCCCACAGCAGGCAGAATTTCAGTACAGGCTCCTTTATTCCTACTTAGAATCATAGAATCATGGTTTGTGTTGGAAGGGACCTTAAAGATCACTGAGTTTCAACCTCTCTGCCATGGGCAGGGACACCTTACATCAGACCAGGCAGCTCAAAGCTCCATCCAACCTCACCCTGAACACTACCAGGGATGGAGTATTGGTCACTTCTCTGGGTGTTTTCCAGGGAGTCATATCCCTTTTTTGGCCTTTTTTTCCTCTCTTTGCTTCAAACCCCACAGTGCAGCCCTCCACAAGGGCCCTGTGAGCAAAGCCTGCACCCTACTCTAACTCTGCCCTTACAGACTCTCTGCTGCCCTGCCCTCAGCCCAGCCCGCACAGGACCCTGCTCATCCATGCCAGCACTCGGGAGGATGCATTCACACCTGCGTACCTCCAGGCCCTGCTGCCCATGGGTGGTACAGGCTCACGTGTTCCAGCCATGCTCCTTGGGTTCTCTACTTGTTCAGAGCTGGGACTGACGGCACGTAGCAGGAGTGAGAACTGTGCCAAGTGAGATATGACTGAGAGATTTTCCAAAGACCAGGTGAGGACAGGAAGCAAGACAAAATATGGCTGGGCTCCTGTGAGTCATGTTGCTGTGCAGTGACACTTTCTGGTGGAATTGAGCTGTCACCACAGAGATCCTAGAGANTCCCCCAAAAAAAACAAAAAAAAAAAAAAAAAAAAAAACAAAAAAAAAACACAACAAAAAAAAGAAGATGGATGAGCCGGTCAGAATTACGGCCTGGTCCCAGGAAGAATGTGGGCTGAATTTATATCCCTCCTTCCAATCCACAGCCTCTTCTGTATGTCTTACTCCTGCTTGTATTGCTCTGGAGGGAAAGAAATTTTCTGAGAGAAGGAAATGCTGCTGAGCGTTCACTTCTGATCCCACAAGGGGTTAAATGGTCAAGATTTCCAGCTGCTGGAGCAGCAGGTATTTCAGTGTCCCTGGTGTGTACTGGTGAGTTGAGAGCTGTATTCTGCCTTCCCCCCGGTGCACACTGCTGCTGATGGACAGCTGTGCTGCAGCCTGCTCCAAGGTAGTCTGGATTTGTGTCCCCAGGGAAGCTTTGTCATCTACCATGCAGACCAAAACATGCTCCAGAAGCGCTCAGCACCTCCCTGTTGCTTCCCTGCCTGAGCGCATGGACAAGGTAGTGGTTTTCCTGGGCAGAGGTAGCCTCTCCAGTGCCACTGTGTCCTCTGGAGCCACCCTTCCAACCCAGCACCTACCTGCACTGAAGCCGTTCCTGTTCACTGAGCATCCTCAGGATTTCCGAGCGTCCTGAGCCAGGATCATAACTGGACTGTCCATTTGGGGCTACTGCAGTTCCCTGGGGAGGTCACAGCCTGTGATGCGGGGTACCCAGGAGAGCAACCAGCAATATCTTCTCCCCAGGTGGGCTGTCAGTGTCAGCAGTACTGCCTGGGTTCTGAGATTACGGGGAAAGGTTCTGATTTATTGAGTTCATTAGCTGCTGAAAAGCAAACTTTGATTACTGTGTTTTATTATTCTACTCTCTAGTTTCAAACTACTATATGAAATAACTTCACAAAATGAAATGGACATTTCTCCTACATATGTACAAAAAAATTATTTCTTTTGTTACACTGTTGCTTTTTCAAGATGACTACAGAAAGTACACAGACAAATCTGGTCAAAATGAAAAACAAAACATAAGAATAGAAAACAGTAATTCAAGCAAATAAGGAGTTTAAATTGTTTGCATTCCAGTCTCCCCCTGAAACAAAATACACTGTCATCCATGGGATCTTCTGCCTTTAAGCAAGTGCAGCATTTGTTATTTTTATAGCAATTAAAGCACAGATCTACTCACACAACAAATGGATTTTAGATTAGAATTCTGTATCCAAAACCACATAGCTGTGTAATTTAGACACAAGTTGTAACCAATATTCTACTTTTGTCTGAAAGGAAGTCCTCTTTTTCACATCACAGTACAAAAATTAATTCTCCAATTAAGAGGATTCATAAAGTGAAGCATCCAGAAAAGACACACCTCCTCATCTTCAAAATTAAGCAACAAAAAAAGTAAATAAACAGAAAAGGTATCCATGAAGGCTGCACACATATATTTATCTTCTTATTTCCATTCTGATTATTTGGTAGATTCTAACCATCCTTTAAATTTGGAATTTGCACTAAATAGACATCTACCACTAAAATGAAATTGTTTCTGTAGGAATGAAAAGTACTGCCATCAGGGTTAGGAAAAGTAGGATCTACTTAAAATAATTCATACCAAAATAGCAATTGATCTTGCTTTTTACATTCCATGATTCTACTTTACAAAAGGAGACTATTATCTGAGAAGATGGGTAGACTGTTGATAAATGCATCTTTTCTACATTAAGATTGAGAAGGTTTTTATAATAATTAAGAGCATTTGAAAGGTAGCTCCCAGAAACACTCCCAAAATCAAAGCTCTATTGTGCCTGTTACTGCACTATTATATGGAACAAAATGCAATACAGAAGCTGGGCACAGCAAGTACCTCAAGTCCCTGGTAAAAATCTGGGTTTTTAGCAATTGCATCTGAAGTGTAGGTGATGACACAGAAGTATTCTTGGTGATTTCTCTTGGGAAGAGAATGCTTTTGCATTTGTAAAAGTAATGTTTGCTTGTTTGACATTCAAATACAATATTCTAGCTAATGTTTATAAATGAGGTTTGGACACATTAAATATTAAAGTTGCATTTTTTCTATATTTACCTGTTTAATATATTATTACAATTTATGAAATAATAATACTGGAGTAAAATGCACTGTACTAAAATAACATATTATCATGCAAAAAAGGAGGTATTTTTGCTGAGTTGCCAAATACTTGTCTTTAGGTTGCCTCTGGATTATCTTCAGCAACAATAAAAGCTTAGCAACACACGGCAGTTTTTGTCCTTTTATTATTTTTACACTTAAGTTAAAACAAAAATGGCTTAAGGCATAGCATGATATGGAGACTTCCAAAATAAAGCAAAAGGGGTGAATGTATAGCTAACTAAGCATACTCTGTTTAACCAAAAGAAAAGAAAAAAAAAAAAAGGAAAAATGAATTAGCATGACATTTTTTGTTTGTTTGTTTGTTTGTTTGTTCTATTCCTAGAGGCTGTCATGTGTGCTTACTATGGAGATCATTGTTAAATTTGGGTCTCTGCTTCACTAAGGAATCAATACATGACATTTCTAATAATATAAGACATTACTGAATCTGGTGAAGAGACAGGAATATTGATGTACAAAAACTATTTAAATTGAGATAACCTGTATCTGAAATTAAAGGATTAAAGTGCAGGATGCTGTACTGCATGCATATTTTACCTCTGCAGGAAATGTATCTGCTGATAGGGCTGTTCCTAACAGTTTTATTTAGTTGCTTATTTTTATGACTCAGTGTAAATACAAATGATATTTCCAATGTGACTTGGGCTAAAAAGAGAGCAGCATTCTGGAACTCTTAGGCATGTAAACACAGCAGATACAAGTAGAGTATGATGCACCACTAACTAAGCATGAAAAAACCCATTCTGATACAGATTTAACAAATATTTTTCTCTTTTGCCCTTTAGAAAGTAACCTTTTGGAGAAAGTTATATAATATTCTGAAAATCCAGACTTTGCTGCCTCTTCGAAATTTATATAGCCTGTCTTCCTGCTTCCACCATCATTATTACCTTAGTGCTAAGCAAAATACCTTATTTTCAAATGCATAAAAATTATCACATTTTGTTGAAGTCCATGTTTCAGTAGCTACTACTTCAGAGTTTGTTCTATCGATGAAGTCGTTTGCAAACAAATAGTTATGTCTGAGTCCTTAAACAATTGCACATGGCTACTCTTATTAGAAAGTTTTCTATAAATTAATGGTTATAATTTAATTAACTCTGTTTTCCATGGCTGGGTTATTTTTCTTCTTTTGTTATTTGGAAAATAAATATTCAGACCTGTTAAAAATTAAAGGGAAAGAAGAGTAAAGGGAAGGGGGAGAAGGTCAGGGAGGGAGAAGTTAAAGTTGAGGGAGAAGAAAATTAGAAGGGGGAAGGCAACAGGATTGAAGGGAATCAAAAGAGGAAAGGAAAATCAAAGAAAAAAGCCAAAAGAGAAAAAAGAAAAAGTAAACAAATAAGAAATTTGAGCTTGGATGATGGATAAATTGAGTAGGAAGCTGTGAGAGATTTTTCCAGGAAAGTAAGATGCTCAATGTGATAAGTGGAGTTCTTCAATCAGTAACAATGCCAGCTGCACTACTAAATATTCACTTAGAACAGACATTCTGAAGTGGCCAAGTCAGTTTGGAATGCTAAACAATCCTACAGCTGCTTTCTGCCTTTCTTTTGCATTAAAAATTATACTTTTTTTGAGAGAAAATTTATATTTCATATGCCAGTGTTGTTCTATCATGAATGAAGCCATTTTTATTTTCTGTGGGGAGGTGAAGGGCTAAAAGTCTTTCAGTATGTTTCCTTCCTTTACTAAGAGAATCAATTATGACTGGAAAGTATTGCACTGCAGGCATTTTTTGTCAGATGCTGAGAGTTTCATTTTTATTTATATGATGTATTACTTTTCACCCACTTCAAACACTTCACCTGACACCTAACACCAGCTCCAAGAGATATTTATCAAATTGGCAACCGGTAGAAGGAAGAGACTGGTTTTATTATCTTTGTCCTCTCTGTTGCTCAGACCTCCCATAAGGCCCACGCAGTATCCTCAGTCTGGTGAGGATTTTTGGAGGCTTAATTATTACTGGACACTTGGATATATTTCTGTCAACTGTTAATTGCTTGCTGGTGATTTAGAAAATAATTTATGACCTGGAAATCCAAATAATATGATCAGTGACTCCAATGTCACTTACAAACCACCTAGGGACCTGATTCAGTCATCTAAGCATAGTTTCTCAGCTCATCTGAGATGCCCTAAAACTCATTTTCCATAAAGACACGAATCTCCTATAGAAACTGTGTCCAGTATGTCAGCCCCATGCAAGTATTCTGCCAAGGCAGTATATTTCTTAACAGTAGGCATGTTGCGTTGATGAGAATAACTACAAAAATATATTTTTATAAGTGGATCCTCTTTGTGTGAAATGAGCATTCTTCCAATAAATTATAGCAATGAAAAGTAAGGAATACATCCTAAAATGTGCGTGCCTATATACATGCAGAAGAATATTAATGCATATAGGGTTAACAGGGCTTGTAAAAGAGATTCTCTCATTTGAGTAATACTGCAAAAATAAAGATCCTGTGTGTTTTTATGGAAAATCAAGTACTGATGTCAGTAAGCCCCAGAAGTGTGACTTTACTAGCAGTTGCAGGAATAAAAGCATAGCTCTTTGCAACTTGTAAGTGTGGGATGTACTTCAGTAAAATCAAATAAATGGATGGAATTACAAAGTTTTTCTTTTTAAGATGGAGCAGTTATGAAGACGTAGTACAATATATTGGAATTGAAATCTGTTAATTCCATTTCTGAATTTTTTCAGCAATAATAATTAGAAAACATCACTGTTGTTATTAAATTTTAGAATGCTCTGCCTTTTCCGTATCTTACACATGCAAAAAACTTCAGAGTGTCACCTCACTCAAAGAGTGCCATCTAAATTCAAAGAGATGTCAGCATCAGATTAGCATCCCCTAAGCTGGTGCACAAATTGAAGTGTGCTGCTGCCTGTGCCTTACTACCCCAGCTCCAGACCATCCCCATGGCAGCACCAATGTGGTATCTAAGGACTAGGGATATTCTTTGTTTTCTTTCTCTCTTTTCTGCTTTTATCTGCTCTCTCTCCTTACTTTGCTTGGGCAAAGCGTATCTATTATATTCAGTACTCTGTGCTGAAGTTTGTTGTGGGAGTGGGAAGCTTGTGGAAGTGTGTTGCGGCTTGTTAGCCAGAACCTTTGAGAAGTTTGTTGTGGGAGTTGAGAGCTTATTGAAGTGTACTGTAAAAATTAAGGGCTTGTTAACCACCATGTTTGAGAAGTGTATGTAAGATTTAAGGGCTTGTTAGCCACCACTTTTGGAGTCTAAATAGTGAGTTCGTTGCTGAAGTTAAGGTGACTGCACAATAACAGCAGAAAAATTCCCTGAAACGTGTCTGGTGTCCTTGTTAAGCCCGACAAGAGTTTCTAACAAACATCACACCTCCTACTGATGGATTGTGACTGTTGTACATCACAACAGTACTTTTGATTGCAGTTCAAGTTATATGGGTTTGATAAATACTTTTTAGGAGAACTTTTTTTTGGGAGAAACTACTGTATTGTCACTGTTGGTGACAATTCTGGTGTTCCTCATTTATAAGATATGTAACTATTTCTGGAATACAGTTTTATTCTTAAAAGCACTGAATACTCCCCTTTGATGCATAACAGTAATCTTAACATGGTTTCAGGGCTTGGAATTCCTCTGGGGGAGATGTTACCTGTGAAGGAAATCCTACTTTCACAGTTGCCATAATTTTGTTTTACTGCTGCTTTAATAAGAGTAAAAAAGAAAAATAAAAATAAAATTGCATTTTGACAGATGTGTCAGAGAAGTGGTATCTTCAATGGTGCGCCTTCAGAGCTGAGATACTGTCAAGGTGACAGAAGAAAGCCAACAGCACCACAAGCTGTGCTGTACCTGCATTTTAGCTGAGCAGAAAACTGCAGCATACAGCATTTATCTGACTCAATCACTTTTGAATGGGCTTAAACAATTACAGTGAGTAATCATACAAATAAATATTTAGAGAGTTTCAGACATATACATTGCCAGAACTTACATATTATTTTATATTTGCTGCATCATTTCTACAAGAATGGATGCTAGAAATGCAGTATGTGAAAAAGGTCATGGGAATTGCTGGATGCCTTTGGACAGCAGTTAAGCATGATGAAAACAGTGTGTATGTACCTCTGGTCAGATCTCTTGTAGAGACTAGAGGGAAAAATTTGCTTGTATATTCTTCTAAAACCTTTGTATATTTAAGAGGACAAGACCATTAAATGTATTAAGCCAAATACATTTTATTAGTTTTGTAAGGCTGCTTTGCTTCAGCCATTGCCACCAGAAAAGGGTTACTTTTGCACAAACAGGTAATGCAAACCAATAGAAGTTATTTTTTTAAGCAAAACAAGTGAAAATGGTGTCCAAGCATCCTGATACAGGTATTTCAGCATTTTTGTTTCTTTGCGCCAGCTGTAGCCTGGTTCTAAGCACTACAACATTTGTTGCATTCTGAAAAGGTGAACGTGATGCCTCAAATCTTGTTCTGGATCCAAGGAACACACCATGTATATGGAGCTACAAATAGCAGAGTGTGAAGGGCTCTGCTATGAACCCTGACCTTCCTTCTGGTGCTATGTGCACTAGGAGGAGTGGGGTGCCCACAGCAGGTATAGACCCCTTAGCCTGAGGTCCTGCTCATGGCTCTGGGGTTGCGTCTTTCCCCCTACCCCTCAACCGGCTACAGCCTAGAATCCCATGGCGCACTCCCACACTGTGACACAAAGTACTCTTGTTCCCCTCTCTCAAGAGCCTGGCAGTTCCCATTGGAATGACATGTATCCCTATTCCACAAGTCTCGCCATCCTTGCTTTTGGTGTAATTCAAAGAACAAATCCCATTCGAGCAGTGAGTACCCTTTCCCACAAGTTTTGTGGCCCCTGGTAGAGCTATATATACTATACAACCCTATAAAAGCAAAGAAAAATCAGGAAATGCTGCAGAACAATAAACCTGTTAGGAGAGAACCACAAGCCTTTTTTATCCAGTACCAGTGCAAAGAAGACTGAGGCTCTGACAACACAACAAGGCAGATGAGTTTGCCACACTCCTGGTGGATCCATCTAGTTTGATACCTCTGGCACTTAGCAGTGTTGTGCTGTAGCCTGCACATCCCACTGTGTTAACAAGATAGAAACCTGTTGGTGATTCTTCCTGTTCCTTATTAGGGCAATAAAGGTGTCAGCTGATGTATGCTGTGGTTGAATGACCATCTGTTCAGGGGTAAACAAGTCATTTGAATGCTGGAATAAACATTGAGAAGCTTCTCTGTGTTACGGCTTCTGCAGTAAACCCTGCCACACAAAATGCAGTCACCATTTCAGACATTTCAAGATAACAGGCTGGCAACAGCTTTAGATACCCTGAATTTACCTGCATAGAATCACATCCTGAAGCAATTGCGTGTTTTGTAAGAGAAATGCTGCTGATTTCGCTGGACAAACTCCTTCACAGATGGCACATATTTAGCTACATTTATGCAGTTGATTGCCCCAGGATAGACTTTGTGCCAGCACTCTTGCTCCCTGAGGATGTGTTTTTATTTTAGCATTTTTATTTTTCTGGGTAGCTCTTGGAAACTGGTGTTACTTGCTCCTGGACCAAAAGCTTGGAGAACTGACTGGACTCCATGGTGTTTCTTGAACACTAGAAAATGTAAGGGCTGAAAATAATTGCTCTGGGTTTTTTTGACAGTATTTTTTTTATACATTTGAAACAAACACAAGACAGTTTTCCTGTTTTTATAAAACTCTGTGGGCTCTTTTTTTTTTTTTTTTTTTTCTCTGTGAAATATCAAAAGCCTCCAAAATTTTATTGGGCTTTCACAGATGTTTGTAAAATAATTATTGCTAATAAAAAAGAATGCATTTAGGTAGAAGATGCTCAATTAAACTTAATTCTGCTTTTTTGTATAATGTGAAGGACATTCAAGAGAAGAAAATAATTTCAAATTGAGCAATCAAAATGTTCCATTCCATTTCAAAAGGGAGCACAATGACATTGAAATGCTCCACTTAAAGGAATTATCAAAGTAGTCATTTGTCCTAAGACACATTTGGCACAAGTCACTGTTTTCAAACCCCTTTGTAATCTTCCTAGGCTTTCATTTTAGTCACAGACTACTTATTTTAAATGTAAAACTTATCTTTAATATGAGTATGCTGGACACACAGTTTGTCCACCTAGATAAAGACTTTCTGTTTTCCCAGACTATGTTTTGTCTCAGTGCCTTTCTCTTGCCCGACAGGGACAAACCTCTGCATTTAATCTGGACTCAGATGGATTATTCATTATTCATGGCAGTATAGCATTGCTGGGATTCATAATAGGGCTGTCTTAATTTGACTGTCCATATTCCCACATCATCCTCTCTCCCTCCCTCCTAAGCTCATTGTTAACTCTGAAACTCACGGGCCTCCTCCTGCAGGTGAAGACTGTTTTCAGTCGTGCAGGAGACACAATGGGACAACTTCTACCTCGAGTAACCAGTACCTTCACTGATTACTGCAATAACTCTTTCTCAAGTATACATGTTTAGAACACGTAAATTATGAGTTTTCTATTAAAGTATCTTTTATTGGGGGGGGTGGGAAGGGGGAGATGGAGGAGGGCAGGAAGTAGAAAAGATCTCTTTTCCTTTTTAAATTATGACATAATAATAAGGATTTAAAATTATTGCTGCAAAGACAGGAACTTAGTCATAGTCCTTCTAGAAACTAATTGCTGTTACACTTTGTTACACTTGCTTTCTGTAGTTACACTTGCTTCTTTCCCACCTGAATACAATGCAGTACTCTAAGTAATGACAAAGCATGTTGTTTTGAGGCTTAGAACTTGTTCCCCTTGTATTATTCCTTTCCTTTCCCAGTTCCTGTTCCAGCTTTGCCATCTTTTCACCTCACACTGTAACTTCATGAATGCAATCTTCAAAAATTCCTCTAGTTCCTTAAGGCTGCTGCATCTTGAAAGTCAGAAGGAAGCTGCCGCTTGGAGCAGCCAGTGGTGACAGAGGGTTCTTTTAGCTGCAAGCACTACAATCTCCTGTTTCACTTTATGTTGAACTGCTTCCTTTGTCTGTGTCAACAACTCACATTTTTCCTTTCACCAAGACTTCTTACAGCTTTTCTTTTAATAACCTGGTGTTAATGGCAGCCTGTAGATGCCGGAAGTGCATGGCAAGAGGGAGAAAATGCCATGGTAAGTCTGAAATATTTATTTTCACAGAAACAGAGATTAGCAATTATAGTCTTATTCATGTTGCATTTTCATGAAAATTCTGGTTTAGATATCCCTCTCTTTTCTTTGTTACTTCTCTTGCCTTATGTGCATTACTTCAAGATGCTAGAGTACTGAAACTTGTGTCTTCACAGGTAAAATTGAAATACATCTGCTTCGTGCCTCCTTTTTACTTCTGAAATGGTATGCAGAGAAAGAAGAGGGAAAAGGCAATGGTCTTTTACATCAGTTGCATTTTGTCCTGCTTTAATTTCCCCTCTGCTTTCAAAAGACTAGAGACTGGGGTGCATTGAGCACAGCATCACCTGCTGGGCAGAGGTGATTATCCCACTCAGCTCTGCCCTGGTGCAGCCTCAATTTGAATGTTGTGTGCAGTTTTAGGCACAACAATATTAGAAAGACATTAAGCTATTAGAGAGCATCCAGAGGAGAGTCACAAGGAAGGTGAAGGGTCTGGAGAGGAAGACTTATGAGGAGCAGCTGAGGTCACTTGGTCTGTTCAGCCTAGAGGAGACTGAGGGGAGACCTCACTGCAGTTACAACTTCCTCCTGAGGGGAAGAGGAGGGCCAGGTACACAGCTCTTCTCCCTAGTGATGAGTGACAGGACTTAAAAATGGCATGAAGCTGAGTCAGGGGAGGTTGAGTTTGGATAGCAGGAAAAGGTTTTTCACCCAGAAGGTGGTTAAGCACTGGAACAAGCTA
The DNA here is from genome assembly GCA_013397775.1 of Eulacestoma nigropectus. Classification (NCBI taxonomy): domain Eukaryota; kingdom Metazoa; phylum Chordata; class Aves; order Passeriformes; genus Eulacestoma; species Eulacestoma nigropectus. The sequence goes on from VZTE01001014.1 coordinate 42,740, forward strand.
CCCGGGGAAGTGGTCACAGCACCAGCCTGTCTGAACTCAAGAAGTGTTTGGACAACACTCTCAGGCCCATGATGTGGCACTTGGGGTGTCCTGCACAGGGCCAAGAGTTAGAATATGCTGAGCTTGAAGGCACCCATGCGGATGATCAAGTCCATGATTCTATGATTCAGAAGCTATAACCATCAGAGACTAGGAAAATGTGAATTCTAGTTTTTACTCTAAAAGTAAATTTTTAATGATGAAAGAGATATGTTTGTTTTTTAATCCAGTTTGCCCACCCTTTAAGACAACTAATTTTTTTTTTTCTTTTTCTGACTGCGTTTGTGACTCCTATCTTTTCCCTCCTATGCTGTCTGTAGCTGTTTTTGTCCACCTCAGTGGTAATAAGTAGTTAAGAGAAACAAGGATGGCAATGAGAACTCTCAGGTTCATATTTGGAAATAAAAATACTAAATCTCATTTTTGTTGATGATAGAATACATGTTGTCAGAGATTCTTCATTCTCACAGAATCTTCCTAGTGACAGTGCACACTAAAGCAGAACAGCTAGGCATACTAGGATTGATACACTGTAAAACACCATAGAGTGACAAAATGCTGAATAGTAGCAGTCCATGATGAGGTGCCTCCAAGCATTTCTAAAGAATACAGGAGCTTCCATTAAGTTAATGGCTGTTCTAATCTTGCAGTGATAGAAAAGTGAGTTAAATCCTTACCTTTGTAAATCCATGCCACCCTTCTGATATGTTTGCAGCATTCCACTTTGCTGCAGCGGTTGTAGTGCTTGTCTGCTTTGAGATGTGATGAGTTCATTGAAACTTAAGTCAATCAGGGAATAAGACAAGGTATCTTTTCTGAGTTTTGTTTATTTGTTTTTTTGGGGGGAGGGGGTTTCTGCATCTGTTTCAAGACTACAGAGCCTTAGAGATAGAGCTTACAGACTTAGAGATAGAGCCTTATCCCAATGATTGAACAAAAAGCAAAAGGTAACATTATCCACTGCAACAAAATCACAGGCTATAATGAAGAATTTACAATGAAGTACAATATCACACTGCTGATAACATAAATTATAGGAGCTGCTAATCCTGTGTCACATTCACTCAGTGCTGTGATAAATAGCAATCAACTCTACATCTGCCAGAATTGGTGTGTTCTCAAACACATAAAAACTTTCCATTTCATATCCAGTTGCAAATGTTTTAGATTAGTGTAGTGGGTTGACCCTGGCCGGATGCCAGGTACCCACCAAATTCACTCTATCACTCCCCTTTGCAACTGGACACGGGAGAGAAAATGTAACAAAGGGTTCATGTGTTGCAATAAGATCCATGAGAGGTCATACATCAAATACCACCATGTGCAAAGCAGACGTGAATTGGGGATATTAATTGAATTTATTACTAACAAAATCAGAGCAGGATAATGAGAAGTAAAATAAATATAAAACCACATTCCCTTTTGCACCCTTCCCCCCTCCCCCCCACCTCCTCCTTCTCAAGCTCTACTTCCTCCCCTCTGGTGGCACAGGGAGCCAGGGAATGGAGGTTATGGTCTGTCCATCACAAGTTTCCCTGCTGCTGCCCAGAGAGGAGTCCTTCTCCTGCTTCAGCATGGGGTGCCTCAGCAGAGACAGTTCTCCATGGACTTCCCCAACTTAAGTCCATCCCCTGGGCAACAGTTCTTCACAAACTTCTGCAATGTAGGTCACTCTTCCAGGGATGCAGTCTTTCAAAACCAGGCTGCTGCAATGTGGGTCTCCCACGTGATCACAAGTCCTACCAGGAAACCTGCTGCAGTGTGGGCTTCTCTCTCCATAGGTCTGCAGGTCCCTGTGAGAAATCTTCTCCAGCACAGGCTTCTCAAAGGTTCATAGCCCTCTCGCAGGCATCGACCTGCTCTGGCATGGGTTTTCTCCACCAAGGGCCACAGGTGGATCTCTGCATCCCCATGGACCTCCATGGGCTGCAGGGGCACAGCTGCTTCACCATGGTCTGCTTTGGCATGTGGAGCACCTCTTCACCCTCCTTCTCCACTGACTTTGGTGTCTGCAGGGCTGTTCCTCTCACATATTCTCACTCCACTCTTTTCTGGACACAATTACAACTGCACAATAACTTTTTTTTCTTCTTAAATACATTATTACCGAAGTGTTACCACCATTTCTGGCCCAGTCTTGGACAGTGGCATGTCCATTCTGGAGCCTTCTGGCATTGGCTCTGCCAGACATAGAGGAAGCTTCTGTCAGCTTCTCACAGAAGTCACCCTGTAGCCCCCGGTCCCCCTACCAAAACCTGGCCATGCAAATGCAAAATTCAGTCATGGCATTCAAAGTGGTGCTACATAGAATGTATGCCATCAGGCTAATACACCTAGACTTTCAACAGAATTGCTACAATAGAACTTCAAACAGAATACTCAGATATTGTTTCTGCACAATAGTTATGACCTAGGAATTATTTCTATGGGAATAATGGCCCCTGTGTCTCTCCTGAGCTGAATACTGTGGGCTTGCTGTAAGCCTCTATCACTGAATTGAATTGAATTCAAACCTCACCCTGGACTCCATCAGTTGCATCCTGTACCGCAGACTTACAGTTTCCTCCGTAGCAGCCTGAACTCCTCTTCTGTCCCTCACTGACATATAAGTTGTAATACCGATTTTTAACACCTATTTGTTTCTAAATCCTTCACATATTTTTTACTCTTACTATACAGTAGTTGTATAGTCTACTTCTTTAAAAAAAAAGCCTGAATGCATTATTGTAACATATATGTATTTTTGTTACTTTCGCTGTGGAAAGCTAAAGACATTTTTGTTAATTCTCATCCATCTACTAAAGTTAGAATAATATGCTTGATAACATGTTAAAATAAGTGTGAAAAGTAGATTGAGTTGTCAGACAGTTTGGCCTTTCAGTTGGTCATGAACCATTGGTGTGATTAAGGCAGGTGTATCTGAGCAGTGAGTCATAGAAGTCCAAAGATTTCCACATAGTCTTTTATGAGCTGATTTAAAGCAGGTGAAGATCTGGTTCAGCACATGAAATCACAAACCATGAGGTGTATTTTTAGTGCATTCTTACACCTTTACTTTTCTTTGCAATGTGTGCTGTCAGTATTTGCATATGCATGGTCATCCTTTGCCTAATGATAATTCATCTAAGTATATATATATGTGTGTATATATACATATATAAGAACCTATGAGGTAAAGTAGCTAAGATAGAATTAGCATGATTTTATTTTAGATAGTGAAAAATAAGAACAAAACAAAACCCAAATTCCCTCCACCCCCTTCTCAGTATCATCTTCGCTTCTGACTCATCTACCTCCTCCCTCTTCTCTGAGCACTGTGGGGGGGACTGGGAATGGGGTTTATCATCAGTTCATCACAAATTTTTTTGCTGCTTCTTCCTCTTCACACCGTTTCTCTGCTCCAGCATGGCATCTCACCCATGGGAGGCAGTTGTCCACAAACTCTGCCAACATAAACCCTTCCCACAGGATGCAGTTCTTCATGAACCACGCCAGCATGGGTTCCTTCCATGGGGTAGAATCCTTGTGCCAAGAATGGCTGTAAGGCCCCAAAACCTTTTTTGATAAGCCTCTTAAAAAGGCTTATGGTTTTTTATGTACTCTGAGTTAGATGCACAGGAGAAATACCGACAAGATATTCTCAAAAGGTCAAAACAATGAAAAACTTCACTGGCAACTTCAGAAAATCAGAGAACCTTAGCAAAAGTTTAGAGCAGCATTCAGTCAACATAAAGAATTTCACAAAGCATTAATTTGGCCCATTCAACTTAGCAAGCTTCAAGCCTGTCTGATTTTACGTTGCTCAAAACTCTGAGAAGAGGGAATTAGAAGAAGAAAGAGGGAAAAGATATAGAAAAGAAAAAGTGCGGCTACCGCTCCTGGTTCCAGCAGTTTTCAGCTGATAGAAATTCCAAGAGGAGATGTGGTCAAGACATGCTCCCTTCATGCTTTGGTTTAAGTACCCCTTGGCCTTCCTGGGCCCTGCCTCCAGTTGGGACTTGTGGTCATTTGGCCATTCAGGAGCTGGGATAGGGGCTGCAGGGGCAGGTGTGGAGCATTGCCTCCAGTGTGCCAGGGGTTGGTGGCCCCGGCAGGGCTGGGATACAGGCCTGGGTAAGTGGGGTGTGCAGGGCATCACCTCACCAGAGCAAGGCCTGACCTGCCCTTTCCCCCACACAGGCACCCAAAATGTTTTGAGACAGCAATCCTCTTTTACCAAGTTTCCAAAAGAATAAGTTGACCTCATAGCAAAGAGTTAATTACTTTAAATATTTGTTAAAATTCTTTAAAATGTTTAAATCATGTGTGAGAGGGAGTACACTTTTATGAAATCTACTTCTAACATTAAAATATTCCCCCCCATGTTTATATTTCCAGTACAAAACCACTTGCAATTAGAACATAAAATTAATAACATGAATTAATGAAATCACAAGCTTTGATTTCTTGCTCTAGCAGAGAAGACACTTCAGATTTTAGTCTGGTACATCTCAGTGGCAGTTCTAATATTACAATCAAGCTCTGTAATGAGCCTTCTTGAGTGAAAGGGAATCAGTTACAGGTCCTTCCTCTGATTAATGTTTGAAATACTGATTGGATATGAGGTATTGGATTTTGAAAAGCACCTACAAGTACTATAGAGATACCTAGCCATTTGTATGATAATAATCTAATCATTCATTCATTTCATATTCCTAATAATATTCTATTTATCTTTCTTACCTCCTGTTGTTGGAATTTTGAGCAGTCTGTATAGAGGTTCTCCAAATACATGCTGCAGTTTTCTTTTGGAGTCTTTACCGCTTCAAAAACACCAATCAGTCATAGAAGATTTCTTCACCATCCTTTTTTTTTTCAATACAATATCATTATTTCCAGAAATGTGTCTTATCATTAAGACACTAAGTAAATGTCTTTCGTTTCTGGAAGTTTCTGTTCTTCCACCATTTATCCAGTGCCCATGCAATGACTAACCTCCATTAAGCTGTTTGATATGATAATCATGTCTTCGCAGAGCAAAAATTGGCATTAGACTTTCATGGAATCTCGGAAGAAGTATTAATCAGTAACCTTAATTAATTATAAATATTGGGCTATTCATGTCTCCTTCCCGCCTATGCTCAATTACATCTCTGCACAAATTCATGACCATTTTGCAATTTATTTCTTTGTTTCTTCTGATTTATCACTATTATTCTGTTTGCAACAGTCATAGGATCCACAGCAGTATTTTTAGCTGTGGATTTTAGCTGAATGGCAACAAAATGCTCTATGCAAAATAATTTTTCATTGCTAGTTTTCTGAGGAACATTACTGGTTATGTGGTGTAGGCCTGACTGCAGATTCATAGTCAAATTTCCAGCAAACTATCATCTCTTATTCTCTTTTAGTCTTTGTATTCACCAAATTTTCTCTTTAAATTGCATACCAGTGCTTCAAATAAAGATGCAATATCATTCAGTACTTTTTCTCCCTAGTGTAATAAGTAATCCTTTCTAATTTGTGGGTTTGCATTATTTTTCTGTCTTAGCTAATATTTTCACTGTCTCTCAATTTAGAAAAAAAAATAAACAAAAACTCCTCTTTGTTTTCCTAATTTTTTTTCCTAAAATCCAATATACTAAATAATCCTAAAAAAGCAGATATACCTGAACTACCCCAACAGATGAATCTTTTAGTTAAATACATCTATGTTTATGTTTTCTTTAGAGAAATTTAGTTTTTGAGTTCCTTTGATAGCACAATATGCAAATCAGTCCTCTTGTGTTTTAAGATAATTATATTTTTTCAAACCTACACTCTCCAATTTTGTAATTGTATTCAAAATGGTACACAGTATTTGAAATTATACTTAATTTTAAAAGCTATAAAAAACTAGAGAGCTTTACCATATAGCATCCAGCAAAGCAGGCCATTTACATTCAGGTTGACTGAAAATGTAAAGGATGTTCTTCCTTTCTCAAATTTGAAGTCTTTTACCTTCCTTTTTTAAAATAACGGACCAAAGTAGTCTATCACACTTTTTCTGAATCATATGCAATATTGATTTTGCTTTTCTCTCTGAGAAATAATCAGCAATGAACTTTCAAGTCTATTTCAAAATGTCCTGGTCATATAAATTTAAGTCTAGTTTATTTTGTGGTTGCTTTGTGTATATAAACATATGTTTTCCAATAAACATATTTTTTAGGATGAAAATATGACAGTAAATTTTCCTACCTGTCTGAGCACTGTCAGGGAACAGTTTTACCATTAATTTTACCATTAATTTTATCTTCCTATGATTTTTAAAGCAGACAAACTGTTAATGTTTTCATTCAAGATTAGCTGAGTGTTTAATTCCAGAAACAGTTTAGGTGAAAAACTGGGCTTTATATTTTGGTTTTGTTACTATCTGCTTTAGTCATTGCTTTTCAATTCACAACCTATAATAAATTCAGTAATGCCTTTCAAGTACAAAAGAAAGGATATTAAAATTGTAAATAGTTACAATATTTATAATTTTTGTGACATTCAGGCTTTGTACTGCTCACTGTCAAACAGAAGACAATAACACGAAAAATGCCTGAGGCAAATATTCCTTGAAGGTAGCCTAAGGCTCTGCTCTACCTGGAAAACCAGTATATGCCTGAGTGGCAGAAAGTACAATGATGGTTTTTCATCATTAATGTACTTCACATTTTCATATTGTGTAACACTGTATGACAAAAGGAAACATGTTTTTGCTGTAAAATCCCTTCCCAAACAATTTCAAATCATTATACATTACTTTATCGCTCAAAATCATCTACGGTATTGTATAACACTGAAATACAACAAATTAAACTAGAATGAGACATACTATGACAAACAGTACCTAGGTTCACATTGGCAAGACAGCTCTGGCTTCCAAGTGATGAACTTACCAGTAAGACACAATCAGCAAAATTTCAATTGCTCCTTTTGTCAAAGGCACACTGTCTTCAAAGCACCTGCTGCTTTTTCTTGAACTACAAGAAGTAAGTGCTATTTGTGAGTTAAAAACAGTGACCTGACTTAATTGCCTCCTTTCTTTGAAGACTGCTTAAAACAAAGAAAGTTTAAATGTCACTATAAGGATACGATCAACTCAAAGTTTAATTTCCCTAAAACTCATTCCAAATGCTGAGACGGTACCTGTCATTCTATAAATGTTCACTGGAAAATATGATAACAAATCCACTACAATGTGAATGAAGACCACCAAAAGGACTATCAGGAAGCACTTTACCTCAAAGAGGAGGGAATCTGCAGATTGGGTTAAAGTTTATAAATGAAACGAAAATAAGAAGGGTCCTAGACCAGCTCACATATTTAGTAATAAATAGGACAGTCTGACAGTACCTATGTAGAATGGAAACAGACCAACTCTACCAGCACATACATTGTGTTGGGTTGGAGATCCTATTTCTGCCTGCCAAGCTTCCCAACAATGAAAGCACTTAGATCATAAATGATGTGGGTCATAAAAGCTCACTGTAATTTTAGATGACACTATATTAAGGAAACCTCCCTGTCTGACCATCCAGGAGCCACTCTGGCTGTCACACTCCCACCACCAGAGACTTTCTCTGCTGGGGCCAAAGACCGTTCGCAGTGGGCAGCTTCAGGGAGATGACAAGTGTCCATATTGACATCCTGCACATCCTACTCTCACACAGTCAGACCAGGTTTCTATATTGGCTCAGCCCTAGGATTTCCACAGCAGAATCTCAGACATCTGGATCCTTAAAATAATTTAATCATGGTGCAATCACAGAATAACAGGCCAAGCTGGTGCCTCCAAGGACGGACCCTGAACAAAGGACTCCCTGGGTTGCACAACCTCACAGTCTGTGCACAGTAAAGTCTGGGGTCTTCCAGCTGAGTCCTCGGCTCCTGCCATCTCTCTGACTGTCCTGTCACCTGGCTGGGCCACAGGTCCCTGTGCCCTCTGTTCTGCAGAGGGCCAGCACTTCACAGCCTCTTGCTTGGGGCTCCAACACCCAGAGCTCAACCTGCAACTTGAACTGCAGCTGCACCCCGAGCTACCAGCACTGAATGTATTCCTCAACAATTGCAAAAAACCTGTGTTGTATAATTATGAAAAAATTACCAAAAACAGAAGGAACCTCTGAGTCCCATCTGTTTCAGAGTAAAACCACTTTTAACTAACAGTTAATAGCACTATATCACTACTGTGAGAGGGTAAAGAGGGGAAGGCACTGTCTTCATCACTGTCAGGTAGAGACCAGTTTACTTTTGGACATAAGGAGGGATTTGTTCTTTGTGCAATCAAGGGGCCTTACCAAATTCAAGATCAGTTATTTCTGATTCGACATCAAATGTCTTTCCAAGGTAATGAAAATATGTATTTTCAGTTCAGTTTTTATAGGGAGAAATTACAAAATTAGTTAGTAGAGCCAAACAGACTGGATCAGACACACGGACTAATGTAACTTAATGAAGCACATGATACTGACAAGATACAGGACAAAGTAGCCACAGTACTGTGAAAAATCATATCACTGCAGTTCCAAGCTTATTCCACATTTCTAAACAGTAAAAGTAAAAAGAACAGATAGGTTTGGTTTTTGATAATATTAGTTTATCCTGGATATTTCAACATTCTATGTCTTTTCAGAGAAAAATATTTATCATTATTTATCCCAGAGGAATACGTTATGGTTATTTAATCCAAGTGGAAAATTGTTTCCTTTTTCTCCATTTGTGCTCCAATTCTTTAAAATTACCCATTCACTGTCCTTCAACAGGAAAGCAAGAGGCTGAGCCCAGAGCCCCTTGCTGCTCTGAGGCTGGGCATCTCTGTCTCAAGCATACAACCTTCATCTCTCGTTAAACAAATGAAATAGCAAGCCTGGTTGTGTTAACGTGGACAAGTTACAGCTGTAAACTATCCAGTGTTAACAAATAAATTTAATTTTGAAATTTACATGTGTGGTCACTTGGTTTTAGTCCACTTCGTATTTGCTACCACCTGTTACCGTTGGGCTATTGATTCAATGGTTTGATCTAGTAGCACCATCTCTATCCTACAGAAGTTTACATGGTTAGTGGAACTTTCCAGTTCCCCAAAGTACTATCAATACTATTGCAACATTTTCAGCAGATTTTTTCAGTATTCTAAGAACAAAACATCTGATTTGGCAATACATCTCTTCCATGCACTTGGTTGTTGATAGCAACTATGCCACCATCTGAAGCTACTATGAATACTCTAGTTTTCCCTCTTCTAAACAATTTCTCTTTTGAAAAAGAAAAGAACAAGAATAAGAAACAAGGAAGATGATAACACTTTTTCTGTGCTTCATGGCTTTGAAACTGACACACCAGAAGGGTTTTTAAAATTCACAGTAATTGCAACTTTCATTCAAAGTATAGGCCAATGAGAGCTGAATCAAAACCCAGATTAACATCTGGAAAAAAGAAAAAAAAGCAACCAAAAACTCATAAAAAGATGTATCAGTTACCAATTGCAAATAACACTTCAAAGCAATAAAATATTCGTTTACTCACAAGAAATTTCCAGTCTCTCAGCTGAAAGCAAGGAGCTTGTATGAGCTGCTCTATTAAGGAAACAAGTGAATGGGTTCCAGTTCAGAAGGGAAAATTCTTTTCAAATATAAATAGATTCCTTGTAAATTGGGAAAATTAATCACAAGGCTAATTTTGCAAGGAAGGGAAATTAACAAAACTTTTAAAACCTGATTTTTGCTTGCATTGAGTGTTTGACAATTTAACTTAAATTGAACAGTAATTTTGTGGACGTGTTTATCTTTCTCCATTATTACAGATGGAATTTAAAGTTTCAGCTTAGACATATCACAGAAATGAAGACAGTCAGAGTGAGTCTGCCATCTCATATATGACAAGTAGAATCTAATTCAAATCTGTAGAAATGATTATAAATTTATTTATACGTTTACGTTTGTGTGTAAATTGTTGTTTATATGTATAAAATGTTAGGAGCAGGAATGATTTATAAACTAGAAAAAAAAAGCTAAAAATACAGTTAAATTTCAATAAACTTTGGACAATCTGAACTGGGACAGGGGACAAAAACCCAAACAAAAAAAATAACATTACAAAAATTAAAGCACTGGAAAAAAAGAAAAAAAGACCCACCAGACTAATGTTCTCAGATCTGATAATGGAAATATTGAAGGACATAGAAGGAAATGAAAGCAGGCAAAAAGCTCTTCGAAATCTATGAAGTGAAAATGTAAATCAATGAATCCAAAAGAAGTGATAATAACTTTTATACTTATATTTCAGAGAAAATAATAAGAAATTAATGCATTAATTTACTGATCTTTTAGTTTTAAGGATAAAATACGAGCACCAACTATTACACTATTAAGAGTTACAAGCATATTGGATGCCTTATTAAGATTTTATAAATTAGACCTTAGATTCATCATGACAAGCGTGTTTTGCCATTTCAATTCTTTTAAGTTCCCACATAATTTTAAAAAATACATAAAATGATCACATCTACTTACATGACAGGATCTGCTAACCTTGTTTTGCTGAGCCTGAGGGGTAACTGGATGCCTGTCTCATTTTCCCAGAAGAGATTTGGCTGTAGTTCAGTCCAGTCATGAATATAATGTCACCCACGTTAAGGTTATTTTAGTGTTTTTGCTCACAGCCTATAGGCTTATTCTGGCAGCAAGAGATCTTTGACTAACCCCATTTTATGAGGGAAACTTCTCTGGGCATAAGCCCAAAATATACACCATTACAGTAGCTCTATAGGGAATCCTCAGGAACTTAATGAATTAGCTTTATGACTTCTTTGCACTGAACCATTACAAATTTGCTGTGGACTATCAGGGAATCTAATCCAAGAATTAATGTTATTGACTGGCTTAGCATGATTATTGCAGAGTTAAGCTTTAACCTAGAATTAAAGAAAGGTTTTGGTTTTTTTTAACCAGAATCACATCCAAACAAGCAAATTTAAATCAAGATTTACATACATTCATTCAAACTGTAAGACAGAATTATGTGGAACTTGCATGAAACTTCTGTGGTTATAGATGTCATTACCTCCCGCTGACCTCAGTGAGAAATGAAGTTACTCAGTGTCTTAAAAGTATGGGACTTTTGTTGTTCTGCAATGTTATTAAAGTTGTCAAATCAGTTTAAATACCTGTTAAAGTTATAGAATTTCTAACCAGTATAATTTTTGAATTTACCTTTGAATGCAAAGAAATCTGTTGTAGTTTACTCCAGCATATTTTTCTAGGCTAATCTACATTGATTAGATTATTTCCTTCAATTTCATATTTTAGAAAAAAAAGGGGTTAAAAAAATGGATAATTCCTTCACTTACTAAGCCTAAGTGTCCTTAACATTTGTACTCAAAACCAATTCTGAAAGTGTACTGTATTTGCTGTTTCATTAGTTTTCCTGACAGCTTGGAGACAGAGCCTCCTAATGTGGCATCAATACATAATGTGAGCTTTTTCTGCAGAGGGTCATTCTTATCTGGAAGACACATCACATTATGATAAATGGCACCCACAGTATTTTAGACAGACATATCTAAAAGCATACATAGTGTTCAAGTGTTGAGAGAGGTGGGGGCCATTTTCAATGTAATAGCTTTTTTTAAAATAAATTTTCTGAGATTTTTACTCTTTATTGAAATTCTTTGACTTGAAAAAAAAATTGTTTTCATCGTCTTGTTTTAAAATTATTTAATAATTTATTATATTCACTAAAAAAACCCCACTTTAATTCACTGAGATCATATTAGCCTTGACTTTAAAACACTAAAGAAGTAATTGTTTTTGAAAGTAGACCTTTTAGCCTTTGGATTCTTCTTTTCAACATACTATAATATATTGCTTAATACTGTCACTCAAAAGTCAAATAATGCATCCCTTATACTTATTTGCCTTTTTAGGGGTCAAATCCCTTTTTGTATCTGAGTCAAAGCCAGATTGCTAAACTACTTCACAGTATTTTGGAGAAAAGGGAGAGAGAGACTTATGCAAGAATTTATGGCAATAGCTTAGTTGAAACTAAAAAACTTAAAACTAATAAAACTAAGAAAAAATTCATCCATTCTGTCACTCTTGTTGCAGTTTTGGCTTCCTCCATATAGGAAAGAGATGAAGGAACCAGGGCAGAGGAGGCTAAGGTCTTTTTTTTTCAATTGGAGAATGGAGACAGAAAAGAAGGGAAAAGGAAAAGGAAAAGGAAAAGGAAAAGAAAAGAAAAGAAAAGAAAAGAAAAGAAAAGAAAAGAAAAGAAAAGAAAAGAAAAGAAAAGAAAAGAAAAGAAAAGAAAAAAAGAAAAGAAAAAAGAAGAAAAGAGAAAAGAAAAAAGAAAAGAAAAGGAAAGGAAAGGAAAAGGAGAAAAGGCAAATGAAAAGGAGAAAAGGAATATGAAAAGGAGAAAAGGAGAAAAGGAGAAAAGGAGAAAAGGAGAAAAGGAGAAAAGGAGAAAAGGAGAAAAGGAAAATGAAAAGGTGTATTGAAGTATTCAGAGTCTTCCACTATCTAAAGAGAGGTTATTCAGAAGACAGACATACTCTTCTACTCTTATTATAGGCTTACAGAAGAAACCACACTGTCACAAACTGCAGCATGGAAAATCACAGAGGCAATTATGAAGCAATTCTTAACAAATAAGTGTGGCTAGACACTGAAACACTTTGAAAGTTGTCCAAAGATGATATGGAATCTCCATCTTAAGAAATTCCTTGGATAAAGTCTGGAACAGTTTGACATAAATTTTGAGGGCAGACCTGCAACAGTGGAACATTGGACTGGGTGACCTTCAGAGATCTCTTTCAACCTACATTTTTCTATGACTATGTGAACTCTTGTGTTACAGTGTTTTAAGGACATAAAAAGAGTTAGATTTACAAAACTGCAGCCTGTACTTAACAGTATCTGCTAAATTGTGGCACTCTCTTGACTTGGCCAAGGGTTTTGGTGATCCATAGAGAGCTTGCTGGAGTGTGTCACAGGGGAAAACTCTTTTAAATTGAATCAGGCATTAAAGTAGCTTATTCATTTATTAATGACATTCAATTGTCAAAGAGTGAACAATATGTTCAAGATTGATATCAGCCATACACTTGATACCAGACATTCAGAAAACGCCAGTAAGCCCCTATACATTTCTAAGCATATTTTATAACTAATACCAAAGCATTCTAATTCCCATATATATCTACAGTTTCGCATTTCACGGGGCATGGAGATGCACATCCTCCTTTCCTGTGAGTGTGAGTTCCCCCACTTATTTACCCCTTTTCTAGGAGAGATAGTGGTGCATCATAGCCCTACATCCACCCAGCTCCCTGCTAGTGCACATGCCTGTGAGACAGAATACAAGCCTAGTGGGAAAGCAAAACAGAACAAAACAGTCGAATCAGTCAAAACCAGTAAACAAAAATTCTCTTAGTATAAAGAATGAGAATCAAACCTAAATGCCCAAAGTTGTCCTCTGATCCTTCCTGGTGCCCAGCTGACACTCCAAAAGCATGCAAATCCTCACTGCATCTTGTGTCATGCCTGACAGCACAGTACAGATGTCTTGGATGTCCTAACCCACTGCAGTATATTTAAGTTGCTGAGTCATACACCTGGTGCTTGTCACCATAATCATTCCATAGGTTTCTTTTCTGTATTGTGTTTTGACTACAATGCGGCCAAGATTCCAGGGTCCATGTGACTGACATGTAGCCACTGACATTTAGGCAGCTTAATCTGAAATGGAATACCTACCTAGGTTTCACTAGCAGCATTTAACTGCTCTATAGTCAGCAAAAGAGAAGGGGCTGATAGGGGGAGGGGGTGGCAGGGGAAATGCTGCTTTTGATAACAGGAAAGAAATAACTGGATAAAAATATACCATGGTCATTATAGCAGAGAGGATAGAGAGCTGAGGGTAGAGGGTCTGATAAAGTCTCACTGGACAATGGGGTTTAAATGCTCTTTAGACTGGTCCATGTTGTTCTATAGTTTATGCAAAGAAGTAACAAAATTCTTTCACTCTGATTTCCAGTATAAAAATGACCATTTCTGTTTCTTCATTTTACAGACATTGGAAATATATAAAGGAATTATCGGTGTAACTATTCTGTTTAGTTTAAAATCTGTACATATTAACTTTGAAACAAGCTGTAACATGGTTCATGATGCACAGTGCTCTGTTTCACTGTGTTTAGTTGAAGCAATTAATCTTATGATAGAAAAGGCAGGTTCAGCAAATGAAGTTTTAACAAATCTGGCTTTTGCAGATCTGAGACCCTGAAGCACCTGCTCCTGCAGCTTGTCCCAGTGTGAAAGGCTGATCAAGCACTGTGTTATTACTGCACTGATCAGATTTATAGAATCACCCTGCCCTCTCTTCAGATCTCTAGGAAGCTTTATGCCTACAGGGTTTCTTGACCCTATGGGAATTTCAGGACAAAGGTCCTTTAAGACCCGACGGTCCTTCGGTCCTTGGGGACTGAACATTCCTCAGGGGACACTAATGGGTAATTTTGAGGATGAAGACATTTTTAACTGCAACTAGTCCATGAATGAGGACTATGAGGAAAAAACAGAATCTATGCATTTCTATCATACTCTGAAATTGCATAAAAAATCAACATGAGGTACAGTATGCAATGAATCAAAATATTTTTTAAAGATCTATTGTTATCTCCTCAGCTTACTAAACCAGCAGTCTCAACAGATTTTTAAAGGATAAAAAATACTGTGCTGGAGCAGCAGATTTATGAATACACAGGAGAAACAGGTGCAAGGGATGTAGGAGGAAAGAAAGATGCTGAAACCATATTAGGTGAAACTATAGCATTATATTTAACCATGCATTTTAGCTTGAGTCCTTGCTGAAGGATAAACCAATTTTTTGTTTTATCTTTATGGATCTTCAAGAAAAATTTTAAGTAAAGTCCACTACACTGTTCCCTATGAAATTAAGCACAATACAGAAAACATAAATAACATCTTGGACATCGTGAAGAATGTCAAAAGATGTGGAGAGAAAAAGCCCTGTGATTTCTCAGAGACTTCTTCTCTTTCTTGTTATTGTGGACTTTTTTTCATTCAAAAATTTTATAGGCATTATATTTACCACATAGATTCCCCTCTATCCTTCATTCAGAGCTGATGTCTCAGTATCTTTAGCATAACCATAGCATATCGTCTGTAAGACCCAGCCTCTTGTTGAACAGCACATTCTCAGTGCATTTTCAGTTTGCTTATATTCACTACAGAATATAGCTGTATGTTGATACTTAATGTCTTCTCTACTAGCAAAAAACATAATCCAAGCACTGGAATAGTATCTAAGTAATCTCATCAGTATCTGGTGGAAAGATACCGTGCTGAAGCCTACACCACAGGCATTGTTCAAGTGCCCCTCGTCTATCCCTCACAAGGAAGTTTTAGACTGCAATGAGGTCTCTTCTCAGTCTCCTCCAGGCTGAACAAACCAAGGGACCTCAGCAGCTACTCATATAGCTTTCTCTCCAGACCCTTTACCATCCTTGTGGCCCTCCTTTGGATGCTCTCTAAGAGCTTAATGTCCTTTTTACTTTGTGGTATCCCCAGCTGCACACAATGTTCAAGATGAGGCTGCACCAGTGCAGACTAGATGGACACAGCTCATTCTGTCTGATCTCTGCTACTTACATACACTTTCAGGTCTCTAATTCTTTCTGTACATTCTTATGCAGAGTCTGCCTCTGTACTAATTATTTTAAAGTGATAGGGAATGTTCACATTGACACTGTCATTGCAACTGCTCATTTATGTGGTTAAAATGTTAAAATAATTCCTATGTAAAAAGGTCATGTGTCATTTAACACTTTCCAAAACAAATGTCAATCTCAGCCAAAGACTTGGCATAACTCATCACCTATTTCCAGTTGGCAAATTGCAAATATCAACCTTAACTGGGTGGGCTTGAGTAATTTAAAATCTATTTTCACATTAGCTGCATCAAGCACACGACTAAAGAATTTTCCTGGAAGCATAGACGTAGCCAATGTTCTGACTAAAATTCTGCCTCAAGTTAACAAAAACTTAGCTCTATATCTGAGCAGTAGAAATAAACCCATCTCCATTTTTCAGAGAGTGGGATTTCCTCTGTATATCAGTGCTTCTCACTATGGTTGTAATAGCAATTCCAAAAGTACTTAAAACTTTTACTACAAACTTTGTTACTTTGGGACCTATACAAGCAACAGATTTATGATAAGGTAGAGGACAGCTTTTCAAAACAAGTCTGGTTTTATTACTCAACTGTAATGTAAAGTTTTATGGATTGGAATTGAAAAACAAAAGGTTTGATGTCCATACTGGCAGTATTGTGTTCTGCTGAATATGAAGCTTCATCTCTGTCTCATTTTTGAGCAGCAGAGTTTTTATCACTAATATCCTATTGAGAAAATTCTTTGTTCTAAATGCTGCTCATGCTGTTTTCATATGCTTTCTCAGTCAGGTATTCATTAAAACTTGATATACAGTCATTCATCTTTCATTGTACTGTTAAAGCAACCTCAATCCACCTTTCAGATTTTTGTAGTGCTTTTGTGCCAATACAGACATGTTCATTTGCATAATTCTGGTCTCTTGTTTCCTTTTTTTAGGCATGGAATTATCTTCACAGCTGTTAAAAATAACAATAAATTGGAATTTTAAAAAGTAGATGTAGAAAAATGAGGTCTACTTAGCTTTTAATGAAAATAATGCAGAGCCTCTTAATACCCTGCACACTACCTATATCTCACTGGTTTGTCATGGCATTATGTGCACAGCGTGCTCAAACAACATTTGAAAGCCCTGTTGATTAGATATCTGTCACTACACGTGGAAAGCAGGACTTTGCAAGATCTTTGAGGCTTTCAAATATAGGCTTGTGCTTCAGTACCTCCAAATTCCAGGTGGACTGGAAACCCCCAAAACCTCCTTCTTTCTCTGTCCATCTTGATTGGCTTCCCTAAGCTGCCTTCTCCTGCGATTTTTCCAACTAAGAGAAAACCTATTGTCTCAATTAGGACCTTCAACAAGAAAAGATAAGGTGGCTAGAGTCTTGAGATGAACTGCTGTATGAATCAGAAGTAAGTATGATGCAACACAAGAAATTACTTCAGTACAAGTTACTTCCTTTAGGGTCTTTTGGGGACCATCCTGTAGTACAGCAACTGTAGTGTTTCAAAAGCCAAAATATATATAGTTATAATGGATTCACAAGGATACCAAAGCTAAACTCTTCTTCCTCCATTACTGTTTAATCCCTCCTCTTTGTAAAGAAAAAGATTGTTTATATTTCTTAAGAAACTAACCTTCAGTATTTATGCAATGTTGCAAGTATACTTCACCTAAATATGATGAACTTAGACAATTACAAAGTAGTGAATTATCATGAATACCTATCCAAATGATATATGGATTTCTTTCTGTCAATCCAGCTTGCTGTCAGTTTAGCCATTTATAATGTCAATAATGAATATTAGAGCAAGATTTTAATTGTGAATGACTTTCACAGTGTCACAGAGTGGTTGAAATTGGCAAGGAAACTCAGCAGGTCATCTGGTCCAGCCCTCTTGCTCAAGCAGAGCCACTAAGAGCAAGTAGTCCAGGATAGTGTCTAGATTTTTTTTTCCCCCTATCTCCTAGGATCAAGACTCCACAACCACCCTGGAAAACCTATTGCAGCACTTGGTCACCTTCACATAAAAAAAAAGATGTTTCCTGGTACCTCCTGTGTTTCAATTTTTTCCTATTGCCTCTGGTTCTGTCACTGGGAACCACTGAAGGAACCTGGCTCCATCTTCTTTGCACCCTCACTTCAAGTATTTATGTACAGTGATAAGACCTTCTCTCATCTGTGCTGAACAATCACATCTCTCTCAACCTTATCTCATAGGAGAGATGATCCATTCCCTTTCACCTCTTTGTGGCCCTTTATTGGAATCTATCCATTATGTCCATGTTTCTCAGAGGAGCCCAGAACTGGATGCAGCAGTCCAGGTGTAGCCTGAGCAGCACTAAGTACAGAGGAAGGATAACCTCTTTCCACCTGCCTTTAAATACTTTGCTTAATTCAGCCCATTTTGTAATGGGCACATTACTAATTTATGCTCTACATGGTTATCCACTGGGACTTCCAGGTCCTTTTCTGCCAAACTTCTTTCCAGCTAGAAGGCCTCTCCACATGCAGGACTTTGCACTTCTGCTTGTTGAACTTCATGAGATTTCTATCAGCCCACTTCTCCAGTCTGCTCAGGTCCCTGTGAATGGAAGCATAACCCTTTGGTGTCTCAGCTACTCCTCTCAGTTCAGCCTGCAAACCTTCTGCCCCGTCATCCAGATCTTTAATGGAAAGGTTAAAGAGGATTGGATTCAGTGTTAGCCTCTGAGGTTCACCACTACTCACTGTCCTTCAACTACATTTGGTGCTGCTGCTGACCCCTTCAAAACCATTCAGATAGTTTTCAATCCAGCTCACACTTCTCACTGTTTGTTCACTGTGCACTTTGATATTCCAGCAAAAGGTAGCTGCTGAGGTTTTAAATACATCATTGCTAATATCAGCTTGCTTATAGGCATTCCTGGCTCATGACTTCCTGAGTCAGGCTAATGCTGTAGTCCTGATGCATGCCCTGTTTGCAGGATTTTTAATGTATTGATTCTAATGTATTGCCTTCTAATAACTCACATTCATACAAAAGAGAAAGGTTTGAAAGCTTACTTCTCATACCTGCTAAGAAAATAATCAACTTTGTCTCAGTGTATTAGTAATAACATTTTGGTCTACACCTGATACCCGAAATCTATACAGAAAGAGGAGTTGTAAAGGAGTTCTGCAGTCACACATACAGTCTATACATTCCAAGTGTTTTCATAGCTACAGAATGCTGACATTCAAGTTAATGCTCTGATTGGGGCAGGAATAAGCTGGTATGGAAACTTGCCCCCAAAGACTGCAAGTGGATGAGAAAGATTACTCCCATATCTTCCATTTGGTTTCTTTATTTTAAACCAAGATAGATAAAACATAATGAGGAGTTTTATTATAGAACAAATGCACTTTTACTAAATTACTGAGTCATGTTAAACAAACACTCAGTAATGCTACCATCTTGGCTAAATATGGCATGTAAGCACTCACACTTGAGACCATTTTTGTTTTAGGTTTGTCAATTTCATCTATGAGCCCACTGAGGTTATGCCTCTTCTGTGAAATAAAAAACAGGACCAGGGACTTCCTGTGGGAGTGATAACATCTTATCCCAACAAAAATGTTATACTTCTGGAGAATCCTCTGCTGTAAGTGATTCTGACCCTTACATCCCCAAAAGTTACACTGCCTTGTGCCCTAGGACTACTCAACACACTGCATATCCAGACAAGGAGGAAGGATTATCTTTCCTGGCTCATTTGCATTGCCATTTGGTATAAATACTAATGAGCAGAAAAGAAATCCTAGTTTGAGTATTTGTGCTCAATAATTTGTTTCCTATCAAGGCATAAATAGGATCAAAAGAATGTGCATGTTCACAGACACACAGGAGAACACAAAGGGTGAAAGTGAAAACATAAATTAATTCAAAGTCATAAAAAAAAATAGTTTTGCATTCCAAACAGTGACCTGCTTTCATAGTCTTCACTGTGAAATCCGTAACAAACATCAAAGTATAAGTTTATAACAGAGGAAAGTGATGCTTGCTTTACATAGAACCAAACACTTCTATTACATCTACGGTATTGTCTTTAGTCTTCCCAAATTACAGAAAATATGATTCCTAGAAATGTAGATCTTGTATTTGCTTGGTTTTCAAACATGACTCCTCTTTCATCATAGTAGGGAATTTACTGGTTTACTTTTAAGAGAATTATTTTAATTTCTGCACCTTCCTAAAGGATTCAAATTCTGGAATTATAGACACTGTATCTAAGTCCTGGAAAATGAGAAAGCCTGTAAATAATTTGAACAAGTTTTAACCACATGTACATCAGGGAGACAGAACACAGATTATAGAAAGACAAGAAAGTAACACTCCTTACATTTTTTTCCTCTCATAAAAAACATGCAAGAGCACAGGGCAATCAGTGTATATGTAAATTCTGTTACTAAAATATTCAGTTTAATCAGTAAAATAGGCACAAGCTCAACAGTTATAGTGTGCAGCTCAATCTGTGATAAATATCAAGGCATGAAGCATGAGTCATAAAGGAAGAAAATGCAGTGTATCAAAATATTTCTGACTAGTATATATTAGCTTCAGCCAATTATGTAAATAGCAATATGACCTGAAAAGTGAATAGTCATTTGAATGAGTTGGCATTGACAATGAAAACACGGTTTGATCACATTTTGAAACTTAATTTCCAGGATGGTTATGAGGTGCTGTCCTTCAGAACGACATTGAATACAGCCTGTGTTTTGAGATTCTTCCCCAGCAGAGGAAATTAGGCTCAGGATTCAGGTTTCTTACTATAAATTCTCTGCTAACTGGTTACTGAGGTTCAGGAGAAATCGTCTTATCTTCCATACCCTTCACTTGTCCCTTTGCACACACACCCCTATCACCTCAGTTGTTTTTTTAACCAGTGACATACAATCTTTTCCACCCACTGTAACAACCAGAGAGTAAAACCAAACATTTTAAAACATTGCTTGTAACAAACTTATATGAAATATACATGAACAAAAATATCTTAAAATTTATCAAGATAAAAACATGCAAACAATTGATGCAGCAAAACCAGCAGCTCTTCATGCCTGTCGCCACTTCATCTTCTAACGGAACACTTCTTCTTTTGGAATAGCTGTAAGAAAAGAGATAAAGAAAACTCAGTCCCACTTGGACCGGTCTTAAAAAGAAATAACTTTCCATCTGGTGGTATTTTGTGTTTTCTGCCGTATACCTCTGTGGCCTTTAGTTCCAAATGACATTGGCAATTCTGTTCCTCACCTCTAGTGGCAGCCAAGGCTCTACACTGTCTGCAGCCAGGAGGTGGCAGTGTAGGAGCATCTTGCAAAGCTTCATTGAAACTCCATGGAAACTGAATCTCCAATTATTTCCCACTTTATTTCTAGGGAGCCGTTCAGGATATTTGGAGTTGCCACCTTCCCCCAACTCACTTTTTGGGGGTGATGCCAAGAGTTTGTTTTCTCAGTCTTGAGCTTAAATTTTTACAATAAATAACAACAGAGTAGAAGGCTGATGGGGCATCAGCTGTTTCTCCTGCATTGGTTGGCGTCCAGCTGCCTCCCATACTCTCCTTCCAATCTCTCACAATGCCCTTATAAAAAGTCCCTCTCTAGCCTTCCTGTAAGTTCCTTTTAGGTATTGTATGAAGAAGTTATTTTCAGAATATATCACAGAATAATGTTCTTTTTTCCCTCCACAGGTATGTACTCTTCTTGGTTTTAAACTTAAGCAAATTTCTTATATACTACTCAAGTACATTCTTCTTATAGATTAATTCAGTCTTAAAAATGAAGCATTTCAAACTGTCTAGCATTTCAAACTGGCAAAGAAGCATTTTGAAGGACAAGAGATCATTTTCTTGGGATTTTTCAAAAAGTTGAGATATTAAAAGACAGTAAATCAGTTTTAACTAACTTGGTTCCTTGGGCATATATCTATCAAAACTGTTATGAGATGTGACATCATCATTAAAATACATGGAAATCTGACTATTAAATTTAATAGGAGCTGGAAAGACCCCTTAAGAAATAATTTGCAAATATATTTCTCTTCTTAATCAAGAAGATGTAATATCCAGTGCTTTTAAATAAAACAAAAACAAACAAAAAAGAGTGAAGTAAAATAACCCACAATAATCCATCTAATTTTAGTTTTTGCCTAAATCTCTATCAAATAGAAACATTAGATTCTGTACCAGTAGGAAAAGAAGTATATTTTTATGTGTTATTGGAAATACATATCAGAAAATAAAGTATCTTCAAAAACAAAAAGGTCAGATTAATATTTGTTTGTTTTTTATCAGAAAGTATAAATGAAAATTTTGAGCAGAATTAGTTAACAGAGTGACAATGAATAAACAATATCAGAAATATATCTAAAAGTAGTTTCCAGGAAAGCATGAGTGTCATATGTTTTTCTCCCTTAGACATTCAATTTTTCACCATCTACTTTAATTGAACTATAACTTTTGATTCGTGGGGTAACATAGAAATACTTAAATTGTGTAAAGAAATGTAAGAATCCATTGTTTCCATTCACCAGATTTTCCTGGAGGGTTAACTTTATAACTTTCATATTTTTATATCATTATTTAAATACTTTTTAATTTTGTAGCTGGTTGCTAACACACCAATAATACTTTACATTTTTTTTAAAAAAGTTCTAATTTTATCCTTAAAAACCTAAAGTCCTTTAAAATAGATACAATATAGTTGCAAGAGTCTAGGCTTAATATGTTTTTAATTAAAAAAAAAAAAAAAACTAAGAAAAAAGCCCACCAACATAAGCAACAAAGAAATGAAAATAAAATGCTGGCAAAATTTAGAGGATATGGATCCTCAACATTTGTTTTACCCTAAAAAGCATAAATATAATGAAAGATCGGGAACATATGCCTTATTTTAACAACTACTCTGAAAGTAAACCTGAATAATATTAATAGTTAAAAAATCACTTGTTAAAAGTGACTCAGACTATCTTTAGTGAACTTTTCTAAAAATAAAATCTGAAAAGAGATCTGACATTAATTAAATCACTATAGATCAAAGCTAAAAATTGGTCACCTTTTTATATGTTGTTTGTTTATTTGAAGAATTCACACTATTTAGACAAATGGAAGACTTAAAAAAAATCAAGATATTCAGTCTTCTATTTCATCATTATTCCTTCCTTGTAAATTCCTGAAAAGTATTGCATTTTAGCAAGTTAAATTAAAATCTGGATATAGAGGGGGAAAAAAAAAAAAAAACAACAAACCACAAATAAATGAAAAATAGCACCAAGACAAGGGAGCTGGAAAGAGCATACTAGATAGGCAAAGAAAGAAGTGTTTAATTATTGTAACAAAGCAGTATATTTCCTGCAGTAATTTTCATCTCTTTACATAAGTTCTGTAAAGATAGGAGATAACTGAAAGATTGCAATTTTACCACATGGTTTTGCATTGTTTTATCATCACTATTTTATATGATTTAATTCCTACTATTTTTTGTTTTGTCTACAGTTGAAAAGACTTTTTATTGAGGAAAAGTAGAATGAAGAATTAATCAAAATTTAATATATTGAATGGGAATTTAGGAAGGTAGGCTAATAAATTCAATTTAGAATTAGAATTCAGACATTTTACTCCTATATACTAAAATGAACATGAAGGTTTACACTAATGTTGTTTTGAACATATTTCTTTATCTGATTTTTGATGCACTAATTATGATAGACACTGAGTGGCATAAAATGTGGTTTTTCCTTCTTTTCTTTAAGCAAGGAATACAATTTTTTTCCTCTATCCACAGTTATTTGCTGGTCAGTTCTGCAAATACAAACTTCTTTACTAATTTTGATTTCTTAGCTCATAATTTAGTTAGACAACAAAAAGAATCTCACAATTGCGCAGTCTGTGTGGTTTTGCTTCTCTTTCCATGCATCAATATAAGCTAGCTAAAGAGAGAGTACATATGAAAAATATATCTACATTTGCATGCATAGAGATGATGCTTGGTCGGTTAGATACATTCAAGTAGTTAATTATTTATGTAACGAGTTAAAATAAACTGAGTTATTATAGAATAAAAGATATTGTCTTTGCATATCTTAGCAGTGAAAGCTTCAGACAGTCCATACATCCATAAATAACCCCACTACCCTTAGATTCATACAACATTTGATAAATAAGGGATAAGCATAAAACCACAGATTTTGAGAACAAAGCCAAAATAAAAGCTGAAATATCCCTTGAAGCTACTAGGGGTTAAGGGAAGGATTTTTTTTTTTGATCATTGACTCAAGTTCCCGAATTTCTTGTAATCAAATTTAAGGCCTTATTTGAAGAAAAGAATATTATAAGCTCTACATGCCTGGGGTTTCTCTTCACAGAAACCGAGAGACAAGATCTTGTACAACATCTTGATGTGGGTTCAAACTTTCGCTGGGACAATCCTCTTGACCTATCAACTTTGAAGCACTTCTGGGACAAGTGGTTCCAAGATACCCTGAAAAACCTCAAATAAAGCATTTCTAGAATTAACCATCTGCTAACAAAATTATACCAGTATTTACTTTGTTCTATAGGAGGTAATAGAGAGTACTTTAAACTCAGTAATGTCTACCATAGACCAACCTTCACTTCTGTCACAAGTATCCAGAATTGCAAAACTATAGGAATGCAGCACATGTCACCAAATAATTTAATTTGACCAAAGCTTCGTAAAAGTGAACTTATGTTTACTAATTCCAATTATCATAAGACATATTAGCTTCGAAATTCAATATTCTTACTTTTTAGAAATTTAAATAATATTTCTAACATTCAAGACCAAGAAATGTCAACAAAATTATACTGAAGTAAAGCAGCTCTAAATCTGTCTTGATGCAATTTTTCTATCAAAGGTGCTTACAGAAAGGATTACAAATCCAATAACTTGATTACAT
The DNA here is from genome assembly GCA_013397775.1 of Eulacestoma nigropectus. Taxonomy (NCBI): domain Eukaryota; kingdom Metazoa; phylum Chordata; class Aves; order Passeriformes; genus Eulacestoma; species Eulacestoma nigropectus. The sequence continues at coordinate 67,419 of VZTE01001014.1, forward strand.
ATATCCATTTTCAGTATCTAATTTGTATTTTCATTAAAAAATTAAACTACGTAAGCATTTATCAAAGCTATTAGGAAAACATATCTATTTTCAGTAATTTCCAAAATGCTTATTGCTGGGCTTTAGGAGAAAATAGCACCTAATAGGAAGGAGGGATGTAGAGGGAACAACAAAAAATCCTTTCAGAGATTTAGAATATTAAAAAAAAAAAATACTAAATATGAGATGAGCATGAAGATTAAGAATTAGTCCATGTATCTGGTATCTCATAGAGTTGTTGAGCAGCCAAAGCAAGGAAACCTCTGAGTATTACACAGAAAAGAGAAAAAAAAAATTGATTCTTATTTACTTATTCTAACTGATAATATTCCCTTCACTGAGATATTTTTAGAGGAAAATATTAAATCTAGGTAGATGGCGATACACATCAAATTTGTTTTTGAAAGTTTGCTATATCTCTTGTACCATACAGATGTTTAATAAACTTCAATCTGGGGAATAAGAGTACAAGAAATTTGTAATTCAGTTTAAGTTTAGACATACGAGGTGAAGTTGATGTGCAAGGGTAATAGTTTACTCATTTATAAGTTGATTAAGAATCTTTTACTTTGGAGATAAATAAGTATTTCCTGAGAAAGATTAATCTTATTCTCATATATGCATCTATAAAGAATTTAATTAAACACATTCTGGTCTCAAACACCTACTCATAGAAGTTTAAACTGAGGTGATCATAATTTCTGCTCCTATTATTACAATCCAAAGCACATCCCCCACCCTGCTCAAAGAAAACAGAGTGAAGATGTTAAAACACCTTCTGAAAAAGACTATGGAGTTGTATTCTGATTCATACAGAGTTATTAAACTGCTGAATGTTACAAAGGAAGTAGCGGCTTGTAACAGCAAACAAAAGGGTTGAAAGAATGGGTGACAGTGCAAAACATAATAGGACAGGTATAAACCAGCTGCTGACACAAATCAGTTAAGCACTGCAGAACAGTCATGAGCTCTTCATCCATATATCCGTGGTCACAACCAGCTGTGCACACAGCACAACACTGATGTCAAATGAGATTGGCAACCCCATCGCTGTCACAAAGAATTGTCCTTTTCCCAGTCTCTTTTCCTCTCCAATGAACATAAATTTCAGATTAGAAGGTAGTTTCTTTGCTTGCAAAACAGAGAGAAAATCTGGAAATATTTTGCCTGAGAATGTGCCAGGTAGTAATTATAAACTGCTGCTGAAATGAATGAACTTAAAACAATGGTACTGTCTTTCGGTGAAAAACTCTAAGCCTAAAAAGAAGGCATTTGGATTTATTTGAACAGTGCACTTTCAGTAAAGTTTTCAGGCTGGCTTTAAGCTTTGGAATTTTGTCACATACATGCACACAGATACACACAAAGATATATAGATATAGACAGATATATATCTATATATGTATATACATCAATATGTGTATAGACTGTTAAAAGAAGTGTTTGGGCTGTGAAAATATGCAGTACTGTGACCCATGCCTTTGACAGGAAGCTTTCAGAAGGCAGATATAAGATGGCCATATGCACCAATTTCTCCAACAACTACTTAAGAGTAATCGCTGCAGTACTTAGCTGATGCTAGCAAATCCTTCTCTGTGGCAGAGTCTAAACACTATGCATACAAAAATAGCAGCACTTCTAGTTATCTCAGAGTGAAGGCAGAACAGGCTTGTATTGCCTTTGGGGGATTATACAGGCCTTGCGGTGTGCATTCTCACACAGAAAGGCTGGGAAAGGGGCTGAGATGAGCAACATCCTTTTATATCAAAGATTTGGGGATACTGTGTCACTGAACAGACTAGATAATTGTCATGCATCTTATTCCCAAAGCAGTTATCAAAGGCTAAAAATCTGCATTATTAAGCATTTGCTTAAATGTCTAGACAATTTATGCTAGATAACAGAGAGAATCCATAACACAGCAAAGAATTAAACTAAGATTATCTCCTCAGCAAGTTATAGACTAAGCTACTAGAATACTCAGTCTTTTTGCTGACTTAAAATGAATGAAGGACATTTATTTTATTAGTACTGGTTGCTCTTAAAGACAAGAAACAGAAGAAATATGTGCAATTTTAATGGTTGCTTAGTTTTGAAATAGAGTTTTCTTGTGTTACAAACAAGTGTCTTTCATTTCTACTTGATAAATTTGATCAAAATGCATGCAATTACTTTTTTTCCCTAAAGGCAAAACACTCATAATAAGATGTGTAATATATTTTCCTCTCATACATCATATTAAAAAACTAACAGAAAGAAAATGTGAAAGGCTAGTCATTTCAGGCATGCATAGCCCATTAATTAAATAAAAGAGTAAATCTGCAGTAGTTGCTTATGTTATTTAGGAAAGCCTGATGAGCTTGCATGGTGCTGTGCTTTTTGGATGTCATTTTTTGTTCATTATACCCCAGTGTCGCAGAGTTGTCTAAATTAACCAAGAGCTACTTAAAGGCAAGAAACAGAACACCATTATCATTAACCCTCATTTCTTTCAAGTATATAAGTTCAGGTACCTAGAAGCTTCTACAGTGCACAGTACTAAGAATTCAAGATATGCTTTAAAATTCAAGAAACATTTTTGATGAACTGAGACTTGAATTATTCAACTTGAGAAATAATTAAAAATTAATCTTCATATAATGTTAAAGCAAAAGAAAGAAATATGAAAAAAAAAGAAAAATGATAAACAAATGTTTTCCATTGTGACTCACTGAGAGGCTGATTTTACTGCTATCATTTGAAGGCTTTCCCATATGGCAGTTAAATTTAATAAATTATGAATTATATCATTAATGTTGTGAAAGACAGCACACCCTGATTTTAAATCATTGCTTGTTTGATGATTTTATCCAGAAATACCACATGTGTGGGAGCTCTAGGAATCCCATAATAGTGCTAAAAATGATTTTGAACTTACAGTTTAAATTATTAGGGGGGCAGTGTAGGGGAACAAGGATGGGCTGCAGGCAGCTTCGACCCTGATGAGTTAGAGCTGTGCTAAACCAGGTGTTTCTACTAAAGACCAGACACCAGCTGACCCTCTGGCAGGTAACTCATAAGGGAGACAAGAGGACCTGAGAGGATGCCTACTAAGAAAGCAAGCAGGACTGAAGCAGCTTTAGGTTATAGTAGCCTCCTTTGTAGCCCTGGAGTGAGTCTTGGTTTTTGTTTACCGTCAAGTGGTGACCCTGATGTGATAGGGTCGTGACTGTGGACCTGAGAGCACCAGTAGTGGAGCTCAGTCTAGCAGTACCAGGTGGAAAATGAGAGCCTAAAAGTCCGGACAATTTGCGAAAGCAGAAAAGAGACACCTGACCCCAGGTGAGAGACCGGGAACATAGATATGGGGGTTCAAATATGAGCAAAAAGAAAAAACTGTTTTGAAAGTTCTGTTGCAAATATTACAGAAGAGAGGCAGCTATTGACTTTTTGTTATTAGCCCATGAGCGTGGTTGTGAAAAAAAGATTCTGATGATATGTGCTGTATAGATTTAAGATTCTGGTATGTGCTGTATTTAAAAGATGAATCAAAATCAGTCCACAGGCACATTCAAAAGTTGGAAGAAACTATACAAGGAGTGCTTGTGCTGTGTTTGCTATCTTGTCTACAAAAAGCCCCATGGAAAATAGCAAACATTATATTTTTGTTGAAAAGTAAAAAAACAGGAAATTGTAGGGGAACAAGGATGGGCTGCAGGCAGCTTCAACCTTGATGAGTTAGAGCTGTGCTGAACCAGGTGTTTCTACTAAAGACCAGAGACCAGCTGACCCTCTGGCAGGTAACTCATAAGGGAGACAAGAGGACCTGGGAGGATGCCTACTAAGAAAGCAAGCAGGACTGAAGCAGCTTTAGGTGATAGGAACCTCCTTTGTAGCCCTGGACTGAGAGTCAGTTTTTTGTTTACTGTTATGTTAGCTTTAATACTGTTTTATCCCCTGTAGTCCTCAAAAAATGCTATTTTAAACTTCAATTTCTAACCTAACTGTTAGAAATTTTTTTCAAGGTTCTAGCCTGGCTTTTGAGCCAAGTGTGATCGTTAGTAGCTTTTTTCTTCCCAATATTTACGTCCATTCAGTGGAATACTAGAAGGTCAACTCTGTGCCATCACAGAGCAAGGACATTATGTTTGATAAAACTGTTTTAGCCATTGGAATTAAAAGCAAGGGGAAAAAAAAGAAAAAAAAAAAAGAACAATAATGACTTTATAAGTTGCTACTGACTTTTAATCTATTTTTCCATTAAAATCATCACCAATTTAGTCCCTGTCAGTTTAACATTTTCTAAGCCACATCCACTTTTGTGTTGTTATTATTTGAGGAAATACTCCTACTATTTTGGAACTCATCTTAATTAACTGCTCTAGTGATACATGTTTGTAAATTATAGAGTCAGCACAGACATTTTACCTCTTTGAGGGACAACCTCTGTGATCTCATGGTAATTTACCTTTATTGTACACTTTTGATTGCTTCCCTGGGCATGATAGAAAATTAAATATATAACAGGGATAATAATCAGTAATGTTCACAGCTTAACATGACTGCGACTTGACTTTATACTGCTGATGTCACCAATTAGATGACTACCATTTTGCTGTCTGACAACAAATTCAAAAGGACAAAACACAATGCATATGAGTGAAAACCATAGTAAAACTCATCAAAATATCTGTGTGAAGAACAACAAGGCTCAGTGAAGAATCATAAAATTTTAGAACTTCTACTTATCTCAAGCACTAATTTAAGTAATTCAAAAGAAAATTAGAAGAACTTAAATTTCGTTATGCCTTTGTATTTTTTGAAATTGAGGATATTACAAAATCTAGTTAAAATCATGAAACTTGACAGATATATAGTAGCATTGAATAAAGCAGTAAAATAATCTAATGATTTTCCTAAAAATTACGAATATAACGTAAAAAATTACATCTATCCAATATTTAGAGAAGGGGTTCTTTCTCAGTAATCACGAGGAAATACTGTGTAACATATAAAACTATCTGTTTATAGAAAGATAATAGAGAAAAAAAATCTGTAGCTTTTTTTTTTTTTTTTCCTTGTAAGGCACATGCATATTTTATTGTCATGAATGCCACAATTCTTACCTGGGCTATTGTTTTCATTAAGCCTAATGATAAACAAAAATGGGGAACTGATTCCTCTCAGTGACAGTGCAATTTTTCCACATGAAAGAATGAGTTTCTTTCCAGTAAGGTGTCTCACACACAATATAATTTCATTTCTGGTTTGCTCAGATCATGTTCATAAGACAGAGACACAGGAAAAGAAATTTTTCTTGAGTTTTAGTCCTTCAAAACATGAATCAGACCTTTTGGACTGAAATCACCTACTTCTGTAAGATAAAAGCTTTCTGTTTTGTCTCCGTCAACAATAAAAGAAATAGTGAAAGCGCATTTAGCTCTTAAGAAAAGTGCCTGGAAAATTTCTCACTATTTTCTGTTAAAACAAGTATTTTCTTGATCAGCTTTAATAAAAGAAGCTGATATTGCTCTTTAAGACCATTTTGAAAAGAGAAAAATCAAAATGAGAATTCTTCATGGTCGGTTGATTCTTTTTTATTCTCCTAATGATTGGACTTGTTTTCTAGTCTTGTGTTGGTAAATACCTGTATCACTTGCGCAGTTGAATGCAGGTAAACCTTAGAACAAAGGCCAAAAAATTGGAGAATGAGTTAAAGGTTTATAGATAGGTCAGACAGTGATTTTCAACACTGTTAGACAGATGCCATACATGACAGCTCCAGAACTTCTGTGTGGCAGAACTTGCTACTTAGCTTAGTTTTGTCTAGGGTCTCCCTGAAGGCCGTAGTGTTACTGTATTTCCCTCAGATTAACAGGTATATCTGTGCACAGAAATACTTTTTTTTTCTTTTTTTTTTCTTCTTGTAGGGGAATAGTTTGAAATAAACTTCTGTTGATGATCAGTGTAGGATGCTCTGGGTTGGTTATCTCCTGTCTCTTTAGAAAAGTGAGAGAAAGCAAACTGCAAACCACACGAATCATTTTATTATAAGCAGTCAGCCTCTAGGCTTTGTCTAATTTTACTCCTCTCCCCTCATAAGTCACTGAGTATATCTTTTCCGTATGACAGGAGAGCCTCCTCCTGGTGGTTGTCACTACCCTTAGAAGCGAACCTTTCCAACAGTCGTTTTTCAGGGAACACCTGGATGAAAGGACAAGAAAGAGTCGCCCTCAGTGAACTGCTTTGGGTGGCCCTTGAGCAGTAAGACGAGGCCTCTCTCACAGCTGTGACATTTCCTGTAATGTTTTACCCGTCTTGTGGGAAAAATCCTTCCAGTGCAGTCATTTGCCTCTGAATGTGGCATCACTCTCCTTTTGTCTTTAACAGAAGCAACATAGAACCAGCTGGTGGCAAGCAGGATGCACACCAAAAGGAACCTTAGGAAATTAAATTCCCTTAAATTTCTTCTAAACAGCTTCCAGTGCTCGAACTGTCTTTTTTATGGGCAACACATGCTCTTCTACACTGCAACACAGCATGCAATGGGTACAGATGCTTGGGGCTGACTTCTAAGCCCTAGACAAACACGATGCATAAAAAAGTGGCAGGTGCTCATGGCTAGGATGCTAAAGAGGCCAAGAGCACTTACAGCTCTCATTGACTTCAGGGGCAGCTGAGGATGCTTCACAACTCTCAGGAAAAGCTTAGCAACTTACAAAAGTTAAGAATTGTTTTAAAAAATGCTCCTTTCTTTCTTTTTTCTTTCTTAGAATGGCATGTTATTCTTAAGATACTTATTGCCTTAATTTGATAACTGCTAACAGATTTAAATAGTAATGAGCAAGACTATTCTGCAAAGTAAACAAAAGTTAGACATTTTAGTAAATAACAGAAGGACAACTGTGTGTTAGGATTTAATTATAAGAAGAAAGTTATATTTGGCAAAAGGCATCTGTAATTTGTGTTTCTATCATTTTATAAAGCTTCTTTCTTTAATGGATTAAAATCACTTCTGGCAGCTTTTTCCCCTTTGCTACCATAAACTAAACCCAAATCTCTACTTTAGGGAAGATAGCTGTTAGAAATGAAAAAAGTTCTGAATAGGAATAAATAAAAGCATTGCCATGATTGATTCACTTTTTAATAGCCAAAATATTTCCTAAGATGCTTTACTTTGGTGTAAAATAAGCTTTTCACATTTTTGCAGCTGTTTCATGTGTATCTGAAGAAATAAGAATACATTCACATAGTCTTACAAATATGAATATATTATATCGAGATAGTCTTACAAAGTATTAATCATTATCACACCTCTCTAATGAATGGAAAAATACAGTTTTGCATTTTTTCTCTAAATTAAATAGAATTAGACCTTTTTTCAAGCTTGTGAATCTGTAAATTAGGTAGCTATACGTACTCTTCTGAGATATACATTGCAGCACTCTATGAACCAGCCTGAGAAAGAAATAAAAATGAAAGGTTTTTTTCATATAGTTTTTATGCTCTTTGTAAATTGTTTGTTTTTCTTTTTTTCTTCTCCTCTCTGTTACTTTGTGAGAATCAGTGTTAATAATCCAAGAAAAATGTGCACTGTAGAGAATTTCTGCAACAAATGCTGTTGTGTTGAAGTGGCAAGCCAGCACTGTAAATCCGTATTCAAAATAGGAAAGAGCAACATTACAATTTTGTTAACCACTAGCATAAATATACACCAATCCTTAAGGCAAGGGGTGGAGGGGGGAGTGTGAATCTAATCTTTCCCAAAATATGATTGATATAATGCCAGAGATTTGCCTCTTATCTATAGATTAGGACTGTGGCTTCAAAGACTTGAACATTTAAAGCTAGATGGTGTGAATTTAAGAAATTATTTATAGAAAGAATAGTTTATATAAAAATGCAGTGAGGAAGTATCAGCAAATTTAGTAAAAACAATTTATATGTACAGTAATTATAAATGATGTCTGTAGAGATCATTCCATATATTTTTGTTTTGTTTTCTAGGGCTATAATGGATCATGAAATATATAAAATGCATAGCAGTTCAGCTACTTCAGAAAGGGAAGCACCTCAGGGAAATATTGTGCCAGATTCTCAAATACAGCTATGATCCCATTGTGCCACTCAGCTGCTACAAATGAACCATAACCCAGCTGAAAATTTCTGGCAGAGGACTTCCTGTCTTCAGAAAATTCTCTTCTGACATATATCTATCATTCCCAGGCACTGTAGCTTTATGTCTTCACTGTGAAAAGACATATGTCAAGAGTAAGAAAGTTCATGGTACAGTCTTGCTACACTCTTTCTCCACTGATATAAAAACCGCACCAAAATTCTGAAGCACCAATAGAATTGGACCAAGGAAACTCAAAACCAGTTGATATAGGCTTAGACCCTTCATATCTTTTATCCCTTATGTTGAATCAGACACAGGTAAAGTAGTTGTTCTCTAAGGAATTGTCCTTCATTTAATTCCCTTCTTAAAAAAAAAAAAAAATTAAAATTAAAAATACATTTCCAACCAATTTGTTTTTGTAGCATAGTAATACCACTGTGCTAGTTACAGAGCACTTATCATGCACATCCTGCTTTGATTTTTGAGCACTTGACTACCTGGGAATTGTCTTTTAATTTAAAGATTTTCACCAAGAAGATACCTATTTTATCTATCCTGAAAAGACAAAGAGCATTTTTCCTACAGAAACACGTATGCTCTGTGTATCTTTGTATCTTTTCTTATCAATTTACCATAATGGCCGTTGTCATGTATCTTGTTTTACCTTTCCTTCTTCTTTTGAGATCTCTCGTTTCCTTAACATACATCATGAAAACAAACAAAAGCCCCAAGGTCATGTCTATTTCAGTATCATAACTTCTAAAAGATGCAACAAAACTGTCAGTCTCCTTGTCAGTGGCAGTAGAGCTTCCCTCTAATTAAATAGAAAATGGGATTTTCTCCCTCCCTCCGACAAAATAAAGGAAACAAAATTCTGGAAAATGCAATTCTCTCTGACATTTCAGCATGAATGGATGGAGCTGTTATCCACCCATTAGGAAATAGTAATGCACCGAGGATGACATTTATAGTAAATATAAAATCTGTTACCATTTGGATTCTAGTATTGTCCGTGGTTACAGCTCTATGTTAGTGGTAAAAGCTTGAGAAAATAAAAAAGTAACACGGTTAAAAGCTCAAACACAAGACAGCATAATAGAACAGATATTCATTTTTTAAATTCAACAAAGATGTAAATGACCATGACATTTAACATTGCTGAGCAATAACAGTTATTAAGGTAGTCAGAATGAACGTAATTACATTAATATGTGGTATTGTTTGGCAAAGAAAACACAGAAATAACTGTGCAGGCTTGAAGTCTATTTATAATGCTCACATGTCTGTGACTGTGTGACCACTGAAGGGCAATGAGCAATTTCTAGATAAAATCTGCATCGTTATTCTCATACTGCAAGAAGAAAACACAGGGCACAATGAAAGACAGCAAACAGTGTAGTCACTCAAATACAGCGTCAGACTTAAAAGCAAAACCTGGAGCATATCAAATTTGGGGATGGAGAAAGAGTACTAAAATGTCACTCATAATTGTAATTCCATAAAAAATGAAGAGCATTAGAGCCTTTTCAAGTGTTTTTGAAACGGTAATATTCAAGAAAATGCCGCTACAGAGAACTGTTTATGTTACTTTACAATGTAGGAAAATATTTAATAGTATTCTCTGGAGGAATTAAAAAATAGAAACAGGTCAGGATTTCAAATAAGAGAAGAGGGAAGAAAAATGGAAAGGAAACAAAAAGGATGCAAAATAATACATCCAAAACCAAAGGCTGCAGTGCTGAACTCCATGAAAAAGCCAGTGAACCCAAAGTGTATGATGTGTTGTGTTATGGAATTGCAAACACTATGGTGCACTGATGGATGCACATGACTCAACATAACATTGTACCCACAGAAGTACCAACAATTTTTTCACACCTCAGAAGGTCTTCAAGGCTTGGTGCCTTTTCATGTGTGTCTCAAACTGTTGGGTCAAATGTATGCCCCTCAAGAAATAAAAAAAACATCAAATCAAATTAATCCAAAGGCCTGTAAAATTAGTTTGATTGCATTACTATTTCATCTAACTACTGTGAAGTGTCTTAATCTCCAGAGAGAAATGAGAAGTTTACTTTCAAGAAGCAAATGGTATAGAAAAAAATGAAGTTACATATGCCTTAAAAGAATGGGCGAAAAATAATCAAAAACTTCCAAACCCACATTAAGTTATTAAATGAATGCTGAATATGCTTTACAAGATACTGTCATCAAAGAACAAAATCCTGTAAGCTAATTGTTATATATTAAATAATTTCTTGATACAGCAGTCCCAGTAAAACTTTCCATCAAGGTGATAAATTGTACTTTTTAAAAAGTAAACACGTGTCGAGGAATATGTATCAAAAACATGAAACATTTTAGAGTGAGTGATAATATTCTATTTTTTTTCTACACAGAAGAAGCTATAGTCTCTTTGTGTACTATTTCCAAGGACCACTTTGATTTTAATATTAGGCTTGAGTTGAAATATAAGAGATCCAAAGCAAAATGGAAGTCAGCCATAACAGAGTACACCTTAAGTATGCTGATAAATAAAAATGCTTATGGCACAAGTATTTGTAAGCAGGAAATCTTAAGAGGTACAACAAAAACAAAACAAACAAAAAATGAAGAGAACACTATCCAGTATGTTCTAATATTAAATTGAATGAATAAAAGTGGTGGGTTTTAGCCAAAAAAAAGAAAGAATCCAAAAAAACAAAAGAGGCCAGATTACACTCTCACTGAAGATCCTATGTAATACCTCAGTTACAGCACCCTCCTTTTCAATATTCAGGGTTCCCCAAAGAAAAAAATAAATCCGTGTCCAGCTGACACTTTACAAGATACGGATCAAAAATACATTTTTCTTTAAGGTTTTCTGAACAACATGAACTATCTCTATTGCGTGCCCAAGCTATTATTCTTTTACCCAAACAAAGGTTACTGTGTTACTTTCATCTCTACCCCTATGCTGTAGATTTATTGATTCAAGAGTATCAGGCATAGGAGTTTAACTGTAATTGTTTGGTACCTTATTCACCTAATCAGGAGTTCCTACTTGCATCTCAAGAGAATATAGGTCCCCTGTTACACACACAATATGGGTATGAAGGAGAAGCATAATTAATTAGAGATGTTTTTTCATGCCTAATGGGGAATGGGAACTGGGCTGGTAAATCAGTCAGGCCAGAGTTTCCTATAACCAGAGTGCCCAGACAGTCTTACAAATACTACCTAATCCTCTCGGGATCATTAAAAAATTTCATTATGATATTTAAAGCACCAGAAAAACAAACAAAAAAAAAAACCAAAAAAAACGAGAAACGCCCAACAAAACAAAAAAACAAAGCCAAAACAATGACAGAAGAAACACAAAACAAAAAAATCCCACCTAAAAAAAACCTCTCAAAACACAAACAATTTACTCAAAGCAAAATGTTTTGCAAAACTCATCAGTTTTGGTGAAACCTTTAAGGCACTGCTCAGCAGCTTATGGCTTATCTGAAAGGATAACTCAGTTTCCTGACCATTTCTTCAAAGAATGCCTCATTCTCCTGTTGGATCATGCAGTGTGGGTCCCCACTGCTCTCTCCAGAAAAATGCACTTTGTAAACAGTTTTGGAGAAGGAAAGCTATGCTCCTTCTAGCTTAGATGTCCTGAGTTACCCTGCTGCATCAGAACTACACATAATGAGAATATGGAAACTCATTTAGCAAATTTTCAAAATATACTAATTAGATTACAGCAAATTATTGTTTTTTTTTTTAAAAATTCCTATGAACAATTAATGTTACAATTTTCTAGTTTAAAACTTCTACAGCGGCAGAGGCCTTAGTTTGACTTCTTGAGAGAGGAATGATTTAATTTCTTACTAATGTACAATTGAAGATGACAGTTTCCAAAACCAGCATGAACCATTATGTCCTGATAAATTATGTACTTGAAACAGAAAGATATGCCCTAATATTTATTTATTCATCAATTTGCCTGCTTTAAGATAATGATTTAAAGTTGGTGCTTGGAACTTTTAGACTTAAGATTATTTGTAATGATCACATAGATATTATAGCATCAGAGTCCTCATGTGCATGGTAAGAATCAAATGCACTGGCAGTCACCCTTGAACTGCATCCCCCCCCATGACTTTCTGGGAGGTGTAGAAATACCATGAGGGAGATGTTTGTTATTCATTAATCTGAGTTTTAAAAAATTGTTTCTGCTATATAACCTGGGTTATGTTTGTGTGTAATAAAAATATTTAAAGATATTTCACCATGTAAAAAAAAAAAATAGGCCTGCGGCTATAAAGGATGGAAGCAAAAGATTCTCTGCATAATTCCTTAATAGTGTGTAGAGTATCTCCAGAGAACCTACATAAAAATTAATGCATTAAAACAGTGATCTTTAGTATTTAATTTACAGTATGTTTTTAATTTATTCAAGGTTTGGGATCAGTTCTGGAAGATAAAAAGCAGTATATAAGCCTTGGAGAAAGAATTCCAACTGTTTGCAAAGAACAGACAGAGTGACAACTGACTGATCAGGCTTTCTGGAGCAGCAAAGTTTACAGCTGTACTCTCCCAAAGGCTACATCTTAGGAGGAGAATTACAGTGCTTTACCACAGTATTTGTAATGCTGTAAATTAAAACCTTGCAATTTTTACACAGGACAGTGAAAAACTCTTCACGCAGCTGGGTCCTGGAAGATTATTCAGAGTTGTTTCATTGGTACAATCTTTTTTCATCCTTCATTTGAATTTGCCAGTCACTGGAGAGAAGTAGTAAATAAAGCATCAAGAAGGGAGTTTTCTAAATTTCGAGTGAAAAGGTATGTTTGCTACATGTCCTACGATTCCTTGCTCTCCTTTTTCTCTGAGTAACCTGAGTGCCTGCTCAGGATTATAGAAATATAATATACCATAAGAAAAAATACAAAACAGAATCTTGTGAAGTCCAAAGAGACAAAGAAGGACAGAGGGATGGTGGTGGTCCACCTGGCTGACTGCAAATATCTGCAGTTCAGACACCTCTGTCACACCTATTTACATATATTCCTTCTACAGTCAGTGGAGAGAAGCAGCTAAGTCTAAGACATGATTCGTATCATCTGAAGTAGAAGTTAAAAAGGCATGAAGTGTTATGTCCTGAAGTATTCATTTCTTACCACTGGTTTTGGAGTCCATACTTAAGCTTAGAGGGAAATGTCTAGAATGCAAATGTCTAAGGACATTTGATATTAATTCAAAGAATGTAAACCAAACTTCTGCAAGAAATTCTGTTTTCCAGTACAGTTAAATACTAAACAAGTCCATTTAAAATTAATATATTAAAATGAAGCACATCTGTCAGTGTTCAAATCTCTCAATAGAGAAAGTGGAAATAAAAGATGAAGGGCAAAACTGGAGTTAAATTGTGCTGGAGACATTTTGTTTTCATCCAGCTCTAAAAATGGAACTTCATATAACATAAGTCCACAATACAGGAATATATGTAATTACATATAGGTAACTATACTGTGGGAGTTTAATAAACTCTGATTTGTTACAGTAAATAGAGTTAAGTCTTATAAAATCAGATTTGCATTTATAAGAATATTCTGTGAGACTATTAATGAATTTTTGATTAAACCCACAATTTTTGTTGAGGTATTTAAGGCATAAAATAGATTTTTAACACTTTGAGCATGTAGCAGGATAGCTAGCTTTAAATTTGTTTTTAATTCATTATTGTGATCAAATGTGACATGATCATGTTCCAAGTCAAGTAAACAAAAAGACCATGAGTGTGATTAATGTCCAATACCAATGAATACAGGACCAAAAGTCATAAGTATTTATTATTTATGAGAGCATTACTCAAGATGTAATGACGCCTTACAGAATCATTCCAATTTGTATTGCTTTTTAATTGAATAGTCTTGATCAGCATTTCATTAAAAAATATTCATTTTAACACACATCTGTTCAATATTCACAACTGTTCAATATTGCTTTGCTAAACCTTTGAAAAAAAACCAACACAATAGCTGATGCTACTAAAGCCAGTGTTTATGTTTGATAGTTACTTCTGATGTCTTTAATAATTTAACCCAATTTCTGTATAAATATGGGAAAACAGACTTCTTAAAAATCACATAAATTATCTTAGAATTCACTCCCCAGTTAAGTTTGCTTGCAATATTCCTCTGAAGAGAATGAATATAAATCTAGTCTTAATGCTGAATTTGAAAGGAAATCTCGTTCTGAAGGCAAACACAGCATGGTAATAGTGTGTCTAATACAATGTTGTTTGTTTCATGTCATTTCATACAGTGACTTCATTCAGCAGTTGGCCTGAAAATAAGAACCTTTTAGTTTATGCCATTACCCAACATAGTTTTACAAACACATAGAGTATAAAACTAATGTGATACCAGATCTTTGCTATTTTTATTCAGATCATGGGTAATTATATTTGCTTAGTAACGTATTTTCAACTTGGAGAATCCTTATACCAATTGCATAAGTGTTTTAAAAATTTAGAAGAGTGACAATGGGATTCCTGTTGTCGAAGTAAAGAGTTCCATAAATAAAATATGGAAGACCAAATAGATTTTTTGTAAAAAAAAATATATAGGTACAACAAAGTGAAGGTGCTGGAGTGTGTCCAGGGAAGGGCAACAGAGCTGGTGCAGAGTCTGGAGAACAAGTCTGATGAGAAGTTGCTGAGGGAGCTGGGGGTGTTTTGTCTGGAGAAAAGGAGGCTCAGTGGGGATCTTGCTGCTCTCTATAAGTAACTGAAAGAGGGTTGTAGCAAGGTTGGGGTTGATCTCTTCTCCGGGAAACAAGTAATAGGACAAGAAGTAATGGCCTCAAGTTGTGCCACAGGAGGTTTAGATTGGATATTAGGATAAAATTCCTCACTGATAGGATGGTCAAGCATTAGAGCAGGCTGACCAGGGAAGTGGTGGAATCACCATCCCTAGAAGTGTTCAAAGTTTGTGTGGATGTGGCACCTGAGGACATGGTTTAGTGAAAAACATGATGGTGCTGGGTTAATGGTTGGAACCAATGATCTTAGAGCTCTTTTCCAGCCTTAATAACTCTGATTCTGATGTTTGTGTTATGTTAACCCACTTTTTCTTGGTGAAAAGACAGAGATCCATTTGGCCTCATCTGTATCTTCTTATCTCTCATTGGAAAATGTAATCAGAAATGTTGTGCCTACAGCATTGTTTTTAAAACAATTTTCTTAAGACAAATTCTAAGCTTTCAATTTGGGTATGTGCTTAGACTTTTTCATTAGATCTAAAAGTATATTTTAGACTGATGTCATGTACCACCAAAATCTTAGTTGGAAGTAAAGTATGTTTCTTCTTCCTCTGGTGTGAATCTGAAATTCAAAAGTTGTAAGTGGAAAGCCACATGTTTTTTAGGAATTACTGAGAGCTGTTGTTTTGGAAAACTGGCAATCAGTTGAATATTATTGGCATATTAAAAACTCTAATAGGAAAAACAAAATAATATTAAAAAAAAAAAAAGTAGATCTTTTGTAATTTTAGAACATAATCCAAAGTGGAAAAAATTGGTGTTTTTTTTCTCAAGGATAGGTAAATTATGTCTGGTTTTTTGAGACATCTTCATAGAAATTTTTCTTATATGAGGACAGAAACAAAACAATATGAAATTGTAAGGTTTATAATTAATGTTAGAGATCAGTTACATATCCTTAGGTACCAACATTGTACACAAGCCTGTCTTCCTAATTTTATTTCAGATTAAGAAGGGAGAAATGGACACCAGGCAAAATTAATCTGAAACATTTTAGACATCTACATTAAGGCAAGATTAATTATGTCCTGAAAATATACTATCTCATTTATTTTGTTAACCATTAAAGCAGCACAGGGATTTTAACTCAGATGTATTTGACTGAGTAATTTCTCCTCCTTTACATCAATATAATATTCTGTCATATCTGTGACTGGCTTAGCAACAGCACAGCCAACTACCTCACAGCTAAAGGAGGGAGGTCACTTTTATGGCTTCTGTTTCCAGAGAAACTAAGGAGCAATACATCAGATCTCTCATCAAGATCAAGATCTTCATCAACTTTTAGTAGCTAAACTGATGATTCAGCCACTGACTGAATTCATTGAATCACAATCATTCACGGACTAGCAAAATGAAAAATGCTTAATAAGCCAGGATGTTAATACGCTGCTAAATTTTCTGGATTCATTTCCCAAGTGTGTGCACATCGAGTTCATTAAGACTGAAGTAGCTTATTTTACTTTCAAAGTACTGAAAGTTACCTTGAACTTTATGCCTTGAATTTTGAGATTGTCCACAATTCAGCCCACTAGATGAACCTGCATTATCTACTTTCCTGTATTATAATGTCTTCATAGAAACAGCATCCTTCATCTGGAAGAAACACCTAATTTAGTCATGGGATTTCTAAGTTCATTCTAATAAATATTGGCAATGTTTTTATTTTTACATTATCTTGCAAAAACCACTGAGATGCAGCACAAACATCTGTTGATTTCTAATGGTGATAGCAGGTGTCCTGTGGCAGATAGGCCATAATGATTTAAGGACAGAGATGTTGTATTGCAAAGCTGCCATTTCCAGTGATATTATAATGTACTACTACCTCAGAGCTGCTGGATTTCTCCTTTAAGTCAAGCCTAATAATTAATTTAATGCTAATTCACATGAGTTCTCTTCTTATTGCTGGCAGACTAATTGCTGGTTTCTCTCTGGAATGTAATATCGCTGTGATGAACCTTTTAGAGGGACGTTTTTCTGAGGAGTTGACATCTTAATTATAAACATGGTGAAATAAGTTACTGATAAACAAAAAATGACTTTCAGTGGTGCTTTCCTTAATTTAACTAGAAGTAAATCCCAAGTTTTATGACATTTCTAAGTTGGTCCTCAGAGAAAGATATTATGCACAGGCTGCTATGAGAAAGGGTGGGGCAGGAGGCACACATCAATTGATTGTTCTCAGAGGAGTGGCATCATGTTTTTCTTTATTACTTTCTAAATAACTAAAACCCTACCTGTTTTTAGTAAATTGTTAGTCATTTAAAAAGACTTGTCAAGGGGACAGTCAGAGCAGCAAACCCATCAGTAGAGGAAGGTCTCAGCATACATCACCATCTACTGTCATCTTTCGACTTATCAGTTTGCCAGGGAGTCAGAATAGCCGGACAAGAATAAGTGTAATGCCCTCCAGGGTTGTCTTTGGAGCTCTCAGCCCATAAAAACGCATCTTATTGCACAGAGATGTATGGAGCAATCTTAAGTTGCATGATTAGTAAGAAGCAGAATTAAAAAGCTAAGATCTCAGTATCAGAATCACGATGGAAAAATAAACTAAAATTTGAAGTTCTTTGTGTTCATAAGCAGCCTTTTTTTTTTTTTTCTCTCTGTAACATATAAAATCAGAAAATTGTGTGCTATTAATTTCATTTTGATTTTAGGTATTGATCATGCAAATGAAAATGTTTATGTATTAGCAAATGCAAATTTTTATGTATTAGCAAATGATTAGATTATATGCACAATGGACAGAATTAAGCACTTCTTTGTCTGAAATTTGAGGTGTTTTGCTTTGTATTGAAATGTTCTAGAGATGTCTGCTTCTTTGATTGACACACTGTGGGGACAATCTTTTGTCTAGTCAAGGTGAAAGTCTAAATTTCGTCAGCTGAATCTAACCTTTAATCATTGTGTCCTGATATTTTTATAATGCAAATTAAAGAGAGCGATATTACTATATTGTTAGTTTATAGAACTTATGATTGTTTTGAACTAAAGGCATATTGAATTAATGTAGAGCTTGGCTAAATTTTGAAAAATCATTTTAATTGACTTAATTATGTTGATTAGTTTCAATTTTATCTTAAAAGGTGTTTTATTAAGTTTCACAAATAAAAAAAACAAGGAGTGCAATATCAAATTCAGGCAGATAAAAATTCTAATCAGAAGAATGAACAAAACTCTTCAGAAACATTGACAAAATATATGAAACTACCAATCCAGAAATTCAGGTCAATATCCAGAAAAGACACATTAATCAGTAGATCTACAAATGAAACAGTATAGCAGTAGAATACGCTAAACAATAAGAAAATAAAATGCTTTCATGAGGAATTACTATATTTTATAATTACTATAATCAAAGTAAAATAAAAAGATTAAGTTAAAAAAAAAATTAAGGTTATAATTGTGTAATGTTTGTTACAGGCAAGCTTACATATGCAAACTTTACATAAATTAAAACCTTTTATGAATCCACGGTTTTGGTTCTATGTATAGACCATTGGCTAAGCCATACTTGTTGGGGGGTTTTTTGGCTTTGCTGGTATTGCAGTGTCTTTTAAAAAAGAAACAAAACTATTAGATATATTAGAAAACATGTAAGCATATTTTCTCAGATATCTTTGTTCTTTGTTCATTACAGGACTGATCCAACTTCTTTAGCAGTCATCAGCAAAATTCCCAGTGACTGCAAGATGGAAATGAGGGAAGGCTTAATAAGCGAACATAATCTGTTACTCTCTCTCGAATATAGCAGTTGTATTTTAATAGTATAATTTCTTATTGTACAATATTGTATTGCCTGCTTGTATTGGTTATTTATTGTATTCAAAAAACTCACCAAACATTTCTAAATGCAAATATATTTACTACCAAAAACTAAAAGTCCTTAAACTCTGTAAACCCTTGTGTTGTGGAAAAAAAAAAAAATCTCTTCAGCAAACAACTTTTTATATTGCATAAAGTGGAGGCAATTACAATTAATTTTATTAAAAAGCTAAGAAGAAAAGAGAGAGAAAAAGGTACACAAAAAGAAGAGGTACACAAAAAGAAGAGGTACACAAAAAGAGGAGGTACACAATAGACTGCTCAGCTACTTGTTATCCTGAGCTGCTTCTCCAAAGCTGTTTGTTACTAGACTACCTCTTATTTTGACACATAATCCTCTTAAGAATTGATCCCCCCTTGTAAATGCAGCTCACTTCAGAACGTAAGCAAATTGGTTTGCAAGGATTGATTGATAAAGGGAAGTATGCATTCATCATGCACTATAGTTGCTGTAATAGAAATGTGACAGGATGACATTTTCCTCTGTCTACCCCTTCCTTGAACTGGTCAAATATTGGTCTGGTTTAGCAAATGTGAATTGTACTACAGTAGCAAAACAAAACAAAAAAAGAAACATTAATTTAACAGTTCGTTTGGAGCTTGACCCAAAATAAGCACTGTGTCTTATTAAGAGAATATTACTTAGGTAAACCTTAAACAATAACTTACTTATCTTCTTATTCCTAAATAACACTTGTGAAGCCTTACAGTCTTTCAGATCAAATACTGCATTTTTTAATGTGTAGCCTGTGAAAGTTCTACTTTTTGAAAGAATACCATTTCTCATTGCAATTCCCTGCCACTCATACTTGACTCTCCAGAAAGTAAAGACTGAATTAATCTGCAGGTTCACTTCAATAGTTATTATTTGTAGTATTCTTATGCAGTAGAAGACTTTGATACAATGTGACATTTTTATTCTCTGGTCATATCCTGCAAGAAAGAATATGAAATAATTCAGCTAAAAAAAAAAAAAGTTAAAATAATAAATACAATCTATTACAATATTTATTTTTTTTTATATTTCCATAAGACATATTTTTTCCCATTCTTCAAAGACCTGAATGCTCATCAGGTAAGTAAAAGCAGAGTAAGTAGAGTAAGCTGGACAAACACAGCGTGTCTGGACATCTTCAGTGTGCAAAGTTGGGGCAAAAAGCATAAGGTCCAAGCTCAACAGGAGATCGGCTGCTAGAGAGCTCAGCACAATCTGGGAACAAGTGACAGCTGCTTTCCTGCAGACAATAATCTGCTTTATGTGAGACAAGAATCCTTATGAGAAGAAGTAAAAGAGGAACGATTTATGACAGCTTTTCAAATGTGTGAGTCTCCCTAAAGTAACATCATTTGAACAAGGAAAATCTCACACTGAAAGGGATTTTGGGCTGCCATTGAGCTGTGAAATCAGTGTTAGAGGACCATATCAATCAGGGCTTCTTGCAGAAAGTTGTGGGTTTCATCTCCCAGTAAATTCTGATGTCAAAGGTGTCTGAAGAGTCCTGAGAATCCTGGAAGACTCCCAAGATCTCACGTCTCTCAGTTTATTCTCTTTTTAAAATTAACACCCAAGCACTTACCAGTATTCACTCATTTCTTCTTTATAGTGTCTTGGAATGGAGTAGTGTTACATATTGCATAAATAAAATAAATAATATTTATTTGAATAGTTGAAAGGCTGAGACCCTGTGATTGACAGTTTAGATACAACTTGTGCTGCTTCCAGACACGAGGTTTTGCTACAAGAAGAATTTTACATGTGTAAGATGCCAATAGCAGATGACTGGCAGTTTTTTTCATCCCTGAAGAGTGATGGCTTGTGCTCCTGTTGATTCTTTCAGGTTTACTTGCAAGAAATTATTTTGGTCTCTTTAGTAATTCTGGATAAAATCCTTTCCTTAAAAAAGAAGCCGTATGATCTTTCTAACAACAAAAAAAAAAAAAAAAACCCAAACAAAAACAACAACAAAAAACCCTCAACAAACAAACAAACAATCAAACAAAAAAAGCCCAAACCAACCAACCAATCAACCAACCAACCAACACCGAATAAAAATACTCCCATTTTAATGGGTTGTGACAGGGGCTGTGGTACTTCCAGCCATCATATACATGATCTACAGAGAGAGAGAGAAAAAAAGTACTAAAATAGTATAATTTAAGATTGACCTTATAATATGTTCAAATGTGACATTCAAAGTCCTTGTTCAAATACAACACCTGCTAGTAAAATCATGCCTCAGAGAGTCTTCAGCAAAGGAATACATAAACCCATGATCTATACAAATACAGCAATTCGTACAGATATTTCTTAAAAATACAGAAGTTTACAAAGGCTGGCAGTTAAAATTGCATACAGAAATATTATCCATACTGAAGTCACGGATTTTATTGCTATTTAGTTCACTAAATACTGCATTTTTTAATGCAGAGTATGTAGGACGTAGGTGCTGCATATCACCTCTTCTTCACTACAATATCTCTTTGACTATATGAATCCCAGTCCTTTGCAGTTTTTTTCATTTGTTTTGACTAAGTAGGTGGGAATATGAAGGCAGTTACAATGAAAACAAATGCTGGTTTATAAATACAGACTTTGAATGTAACCTGAACCAGAGATACATTATATGCTGTATCCATGGGTGACTGACTCTCTCTTGCATGGTACATTGGGTAATGAGCTCTTTTTAAAGCACTGAGCCACAACTGCCTCTATCAGTTGTATCATTTATATTTGTCTACCTGGACTACACGGAAAAAGAATGCTTTTGCTATTATAGAAATCCGTCAGCTTTGCACAGGCGCAAATGACAGGCCTGGAGAATCAGACCTTCTGTCTGAGAAGAAAGGGTTCTTGGAAGCTCCCCTATACAAGCAAGATTAAGAATGGCAAAGTTCATTAAATCCCTCAGGTTTTTATGCATAAAACACAGGTGTTTATGTCAAAGACACTGATACTTAAAAAATTATTCTTTTTTATATTTTGATTTTTCCTTATGAGCCTTAGACTATCCTCCTGAATCCAATTTTCCTAATACCAGCTCCTTCCAAAATAAGATTTCTGACCATTTTCCACCACTATATAGTCTGCCAGTACTGGAAATATCTTGGTCCTACCATCTTTGGAACTAACTTTCAAGCAGTTGACTCTGCTGCTAGGGCATTCCTTAGCCTCCTCTTTCCCAGAAAAAAAAGTCTAGTGCCCTCAGTTTTTCCTCTTGAGCCATCTGGTTTAGGTCTGATCATTTTGATAGCTTTCCACTGGAGTCTCTCCAATTTTCCAGGCCTCCTCTTCCAGGCCTTCTGAGCAGAAAAGCCTTCCATCTGTTTGCCAGCCACATTCCTACTGAAGCACCATGGGATGTACTTGCACTTCCTGTAGTAAGAAGTTCATCCCATTTGCAATGAGCGAATTGTTGGCTTATATTCCACTTGGTGTTCACTGTAACCCCCAGGTCCTATTCAGCCACCAGTTGCTCAGACTGTATCAAGCTCATGTTTCTCCTTACCGAAATGGTACAGAAGGAGGTCTGAGAACACAAATCCTGATTACATTAAGCAAAAATTTCAGTGTAGTCCTTTCTTACCTACCTTAGTTTCCACCTCTGTTATGCTCTGTGTTTGTGTCTTAGTCCATAAACAAACAAGTTCATAATAAACAACGCCCTGCTTATTCAAGTAGGTTTTCTGCTTAAAGTCTTAGTCTTTGTCCACACTGGGATGTTTTATGGAAGAGTTCTTTTACTAAACATATTGTTTTATTAAAAAATAAAAATAAATAAAACATCATCAGCTTTCCTGGGCAGCCTTATTCTTTATGGTTACTTGTCAGAGCATAATCCTAATTAGAACTAGAAATTCCCTAAATATTCTTCTGCTGTGAAGTCCAGAATCCTAACTCCCTGCTTCCTTTCCAAGACTTCTTTAAGATCCTGGGCCCAGCTGTCTCATGGTTTCTGAAGCCTCGACTAAGGTACATGTTTTCATTCACCACCAGTTTAGGTGCAGCAGGTCAAGAACAGCATTATGATCAGAAGGTCCTTCTAGCATATGCACCAGTATCACTAGTGCTATCTAGGCACTTCTGGAGTCAGATAAGGCTCTGTCACCAGGACAATTACAACAATGAATTCTAGAGAGCCTTTTATATAACCCCTTCTCACAGAATCATTTAACATCCTGAGTTGGAAGGGATCCATGAGGTTCTTTAATTCCTGACTCCACACAGGGCAACTTGAAAGTAAAACTATTTATGTAAGAGCCTTATTCAAATGCTTCACGAATGCAAACAGGCCTGGGGCCATGACAACTTTCCCAGAGAGCTTGTTCAAGTGCTTGGCCACCCTCTCAGTGCAGAACTTCTTCCTAATATCCAATCTGAACTTCTCCTGGCAGCTTTAAGCCAGTCCCTCACATTCTATTACCAGAAACCAGAGAGAAGAGAACAGCACTTCTCTCTCCCACACATTTCAGGAGAAAGCATTGACACAACTCCTCAGTCTCCTCTTCTCCGAGCTGAATATGCTTCTTAGGCAAGTAGTCTGGAATTGACTCTAATTTAATTCTTTCACTATATCCCTAGGATTGCTTCCTCCACTGAGTTAGTCCTAAGTGCACTCAGTGTGGACTTAGGACTAACTCTACATTGTGTGGTGACGGAAGGTCATTCCAAACTACAGTCCTCAGTACCAGGTGCCTCTCTCTGACTTCCTTTTTTTAGCAATAGACCTGCCTTTCTGATCTGGGACTTAGATGCACGTCAAAGCTTAAAGAGTTTTATCTGTGCAGTGCTGTGTCAGACAATGCAATAGCCATAAATGACTTGGCATTTAATATTTACCTGTTATTCAGAAATTGTAGGATCATGTTTCTATAAGATCCTTGAAAGAGCAAATTAAACTTTCTGAGATGGGCTCAGACATAAAGTACTGTTTATTAACTAAACGTCACAATAGTATTATGGTTTATAGGTTTTTCAGATCAAGTGAAACAACACATGCACGTTTAAAGCATGGAGATACGGAGCTTATATAATTTAAACATGTCCAGAACCTCTACTATTCTGTACAAAACAAGATCAAAAAGAACGGAAGTACATAGCTGGGCCTTGTTACATATCTAATTTGATATCTAAATGGTGAAAAATGAAGAAGAGGGCAAGGAAACATGATCATCAGAGTTATCTTCTCTATTTCCAGTTTCACTGGTCTTGCTTTTATGGGATCTTTCAAGGGGAAAAAAAAAAAGGCAGAAACATTCTAAAATTTCTAGGACATGGATTTTTTCATTGTTATTACCATCATGAATGCTATCCAAATTTTTAATATTATGATGGGGATAGGATAGTTTTTTCTAATTTAACAGTTTAAAAAAAATTGGAAAATAGCAAACAATACGTTGGGATATTTAATTGTTCCTGCAGTTTCTTAGCACAACAAGGCATTCACTTTGAGTGAGTAGATGAAAAAAAACATGCAGAGAGTGGAGTCTTTTCTTGATGTGAGACATGCAATTCAAGGAGTAGTATTTCCTCAATCAAAGATAAATTAAAGGGAGAAAGGAAGAGAGAAAGAGAGAGAGAGGAAGGAAAAGAAAAGAAAAGAAGAAAAGAAAAGAAAAAAGGAAAAGAGAAAAGAAAAGAAAAGAAAAGAAAAGAAAAGAAAAGAAAAGAAAAGAAAAGAAAAGAAAAGAAAAGAAAAGAAAAGAAAAAGAAAAGAAAAGGAAAAAAAGGAAAAGAAAAGAAAAATCAAGAAAGAAAGGAAAAACAAAACAAACAAAAAACCTAATTCAAACAATTAAAATATTTAACTTTAAGGTACAAAAATGTGAGATTACTGATTGTTCTAGAGCATTGCTATAATATTATTACTACCAAAAAAATTACTAGGATTAAGTTTTTCCAACAGCAAATGAAAATAAAACAAAAACCCAATAATCCTTCTTCTTCTCAGAATCAATTACTGAAGAGATCTTAAGTTTTATCTACCACAGATGAGTAGAATGAGACATTAGTTTGCAGTCAATTTTTTGTAAGAAAAGATATCCTGAAGAATTGTAAAGCCTAAAACACAGTCAAATTTTTTAAGAAAGGATACTTCTGAAAACCTATAAAGGTTAAAGCGCTTATATTATCCAGCACTTTTTGATGTCAGCAACTCTTTGTAGCAGGTGTATTTTGATTATTTCCTTTGCAAACTTACTGAGAGTGATTTAAAAATGCATGGAATTTTGTTAAAGCTGATCCTTACAAGCATAATACATAAGAAAAAGCTGACAGGATTTATTTACCAAGAGTAAACCTATACCTATATGTGACACTTTTCTTCTTTCAATAAAACATATTTAATAAAATGTATTTTCTTATAGATATCTTTCTACAATTTTGGATCTAAGAACACTAGATAACAATGTAACTCCTTTTATGTGAGGTAAAAATCAGCACTATCTTCTTTTACAGATGGTGAGCTGAGAAACTTCAAAGAAGCTTTCTATCTACAAATGCCTAAAGTTCACCTGTCATATGATCATAATCTACATTAAAACCCAAAACAAAACCGCAAACCCAACAAACCTCATCCTTTCTTTCACATGATTATTTTATGTCACAGACATTTTGTTAAACCTGGAAAAATGCCAAAAGAAAAAATAAATTTATCTATATATTCAAGGAAACACCTGTGCTAAGAAGTCTATTTTGTGAGATGAAGCCTACTCAGTCTCAGTACAGCTTTATAACAAGATTACTGGAGCATCTGAAAACCATCACAGAACCTCAACACGTACTTACGTCCTGTTATCTTACTGAAAAAAATTATTTTTGTATATATTCACGGTTTTGACAAAGGTTTGTACTTCTGCTTCACCTGTTTCCATCAGCAACTACTTCAAAAACCTCTATCAGAACTATAAAACAGCAGAAAGCAAGCATGAGGTAACAACACCGAATGTTAAATATGGTTTAAACATTAACAGTACATTTTTTTTCCTTCAGTTGTGCACACTAATAATCTTTTGATATAGAACATAATCCATTGTCTGGTTTTATTTTAAAATGCATTAAAAATGCCAAAAATACTGTTTTTGAAGGGGG
>VZTE01001014.1:98255-128834 GCA_013397775.1 Eulacestoma nigropectus
AAGGTCTGAAATCATTTTAAACAAATTCTTCTGGTATTTCAGGCAGGTCTGAAGTTTTTACCCACGTTAGAACATTATCCAAATGGGGACATATTCCACTGTACTCCTTCCTCTATACCTGGTTTAGTCCTTTTCCCCTGTATTTGGTCTCACCCTACCTAAGTATGTCAATCAGTTTGTTAATCCCCCTCCCCTCTAAGCCTTGTATGCACCCTGCCCCGGTTGCCAATCCCATGAGTGCACCGCCCTCTCCCCTCCCCATTCCAGAAAGTTCTTCTCCCCTCGATGCCCCATTCGTCCCTTTGAATTACTCCCCTCCCCTTGTTCCCCTTCATTGGATTGTTATATGTGACCCCACCTATGATCCCTCTCCTCTTCCTCCGCTATTGGTTCTGAGCTAGTCACCACCCATTGTACCACCCCCCCATAAAACCCTGTGTCACCCCCAATATTGGGGTCTTCGGTCCCTGGAGCCCCCAAGGATTAAAACTGCCTTGGATACCACACCAAATTAAGCTGTTTTGCTTGTTTGATTGCTTGATTTGTTGTGGTTTTTTCCCAGGTTACTAATAGTATGTTTAACGATAGTCTGTTGTGTCACAGCTTCCTGGAAAGAAGCCTGGGTTTGGCGAGTGGTTTGTTTGTTTGTTTGTCCTGTATTGTTTTGAGTTTCGCTTGAGTTTGTTTTGGGGGTTGTTGTTTTTTTTTTTTGCTAATGAAAGCAAATTAAATTACATGCATCAAGTTTGAAATAGTGTATTAATTGTACTCTAACCACAACTGACATGCTGTAGCTAAGGAAACATAGAATTATCTCGTCCAGTGTTTTATAGATGGTACTGTGAATCTGCAAAGAATCATTGTTTAAAATTTGCATGAATGTCCTACATTTACAAAATTACTGAGAAATTTTACTGTAGCAAAATTGTGCTGTTTCCTCTTTTCCATTAGCAGGCTAATGTACAGAATTTTCTTTCAATAACATTATGTTTAGTGCCAGGAATTGACTTCTCTATATAATTTATTTTTATTGAATGTCTCTGTAAAAGGAAACAGTCTTTGTTTTCCCCTCAGCTAGAGGCATGTATAATCTCTGACAGTGAATATTCCCTTCTATCTAACAAGCTTTTGTCTTTTGCATGGAACAAGACATTAAAAGTCCTTTTTTCAATCTGTCAAATTTATTTTGAAGTGCTAAGAAATTTTGAATTCTCACACTTGAATTTTCATTATTATTTTTAATAAGGCAGGTCAAGTGTGATAATTTTCAATCCTGTATTTCTCATGGTTACTAGTAACAAACATCTGACTGAAAGTAGTTGAATTTTTATTTTTTTTTCTTTTAGACTCAAGGACATTCTTTGTTTTATTTAATATTATATATTTTTTTTCTAAATGGAACTCAAGAATGTTAAATCTTTCTTAACATCAGTAATTACTGCATGACAGTTTCTATTGTACCAAGCTTACTGTACATCAGTTTTTCCTATTATGATGTGAAAATTTCCAACCTTTTTTTTTTATTTTGGCTTTTATCTAAGCCTAATTAAGCACTTCACATGGAGATAGGGAGAGAGCACTCTGCTTGTTATCTTCTTTATGGTCAAGTGTAGCTGATCTTAATAAACTGTGTGCGGAAACCTTCTCATTTCTTAGTTATATAAAGATAGAGGAATGCAAGAAAATATCATAATATTTGGTCATAAATAGGAAATAATTATTCACACTTTTAGACTGATATCATTCTTTCCTGGTAGCTAGCGTTTTAAAGAACTACTTTAAATAAGAACTGCTAATAAAAATATCTTCTGAATTTCCTGGGACAGTAAATCAAGGTTGTTTTTTAGCTTAATTTTTGCAAATATTGTGACAACTTATCATAGGCTGGGAGTTTCTGCATCAGACTATTATCTCTCAATTTCTCTGACTCTTTCATGTCCTGCAGTGATGCAGAGACCTGCCCCTTTTTTCCTACCACTCCTTCGACCAAAATAGTGGTCCTCATAGATAAAATATGAAGGCTGTAGCAAGTCCACATGGTATTGCTGAGGACTGTAAAGGACCAACCTTCTTCACTTATGAAGAGTCACTGTGATATGAAAATGTATACAGAATGTTCCAGTCAAGTAAACCTCAGCTCATTACTGTAGGAATAAATGAGGTTCTAGCTCTGATAGTGGTCATGGACGTTGAATGTTTGTAGTTGGATTCTTCTGTGACATGTGGGATATTCCTTCTGTCAGACAACATAATCCTGACATATCAGCCTGGACTGCCAGGTAAAATGAAATGGCTTAGTCTTGTTCTTCTGCTATGTGTAGAGAAGATACTAAGCTGTTAAAGAGCATCCAGAGGAGGGCAACAAAGATGGTGAAGGGCCTTGAGGAGAAGCCATATGAGGAGTGGCTGAGGTCAGTTGGTTTGTTCAGCCTGGAGAAGAGGAGGCAGTGAGGACCTCATTGTGGTCCTCATGAGGGGAAGAGGAGGGGCAGGCACTGATCCCTCCTCCCTGGTGACCAGTGACAGAATCCAGGGGAGCAGTGTGAAGCTGAGTCAGAGGAGGTTTAGGTTAGATATTAGAAAAAAGTTTTTCACCCAGAGGATGGTTGGGCATTGGAACAGGTTCCTCAGGGAAGTGGTCACAGCACCAACCTGACAGAGTTCAAGAAGTGTTCAGACAAAGGTCCCAGGCACATGGTGGGATTTTCGGAGCCAGAAGTTGGCCTCAATAACCCTTGTGGGTCCCTTCCAGCTCAGCATATTTTATAATTCTATTGACATGAAAGAGAAACATTTCACAAATTATGCTAAAAATAGTTTGCAAAAGACAGATTAGAGCGTTTGATAACTGATGTCATATATCCACTCCAGCACTAAACATTACTTTTCAGCATTTTGAAAACAAAAGATAGAGCTGTAGGGAGAGGGAGACAACACCTAAGGGAGAGAGAGCAAGAGAAAAGGAAAACTCCTCATCAGCCAGCTGCCAATAGAAGTGACCGGGTTTCCAGATGAGCATCCTCCCCTGAGCATCTTCTCCATTGCAGCAGATCATCCTTCAAAACATTTCTTATATAGTAACTATATCACTTTCATCAGGAACTATTCAGACTGTCTGTGCTTATTTTTTCTTATGAACTGCCAGTACTACTTGCAGCATGTGTTTAACAGGGACATATGATACTTGCTGTTTGTTGTTAAACTTTCTTCATATGTATTACTTGGTCCCTAAAAGTTAAATAAAAGTTAGTACAAAAAAAAATAGGAAAAGGACAGAAATGCTGGCAAATTAAGAAGAGGAATCAATGCACTATACATGCAAAGTGGTTTTCCTTAAGAAAATTCTTCAGCAGTGTAGGAGACTATAAGCCTTTTGTCTCTTTTTTTTTTCCTCCTTTAAAAGAAAACAGTATTTCCTGTAAAATATGCTGAATGCAAACATCTGGTAAAAAAATGCAAGTGCTGTTGATATAATTATGATTTTAAATTTAAACTTCGAAGTAACATTATGAAAAACAGACCTTTCTTTCCTGTAGCTGGGTGAGACTACTACTCTTATTAATAGCAAAACCTAAATCATTTACTTCTAGGAAAAAACACCTACTAGATCCCAACCTGTGTATCTTAAAACACGTACATACATGTGGGATAATTTGTGGTTGCTCTGGTTTTTGCAAAGAGAAGAGATACACTTGGAAAAACGTAATTTTTTATTGATTTTGTTTTTGATTCTTTGCTTATTTTCTGTAAAGTACTTTTATTAGACAATGTCAGGTCAACAAAATGGTATCTTATTTATGGGCTACTATCTGGCAAAACAAATAAATTTATTCAAGCTCATCAGGCCTGGTTACAAATATTATTTTTTCACCTATTACAAAAGTGAATTTTTCACAATATATATGGAAGTACTTTCTTTAGCAATATGAACCTAAAAGTCTTAAATTCCCAGACATGCATTATAACCAGGTGTTAAATCTGTGAAACCATTCATCAGCTCTCTCAACTCATTCACTGTGGGCGATTGCCTGTGTAAAGACCTCCTATAAAGCATGTAAAATCATTTTGTGAAATTCCAGGACTTTGTGTGTGGGTATGCGTGTAAATCTTCCTATGTAAAAAGACAAGTTAATTGGCATCCATCCAAACCTATTATAGGAATGACGTATTCTTACACTGGGAATCTTGTTGTCATCAATCAATGCCACAAATAGGAGAAAAAATGTCCTACTTGTCCCTTCAGATGACCTCTCTGACAATATTTTTTAAAATTTATTCTAAAGTAGTATTTATCAATATAGGTAGCCTAAACAATAGAAATGTTTCGTATTCTTTGACTTCCTTTTAATCATAATTTTAATTGTAATCAAACTGATTCTATATCAACAAATTTCTTCTGTTCAGGTAAATTCCATTGTAACAAGTATTGAGCTGTTTATCCATGGAAAAAGACACTTGTTACTAATTTCTTCATGAGAAAGTTTTACAGGATCTGATCCAGTCACTTTTCAAAAAGGGTAGATATGCCAAAGAAGCTACTAAGCTTCTTCAAGTTTCTTAAAACTTTCATCTGGGTAGTGTAATACATCCAAGTGAATGGTACCACTGAGGGAATGCTTTGGTTTGAAATCAGCTTTGGTTTTTCTCTTGACCATTAAGTACACAGCTTTACAATCTTCAGCCTTCTGTCCAGCCGTTGTCAGACCTTTGCATGTGGTGGTAGGCGGAGAAGGACTGAGGGGACAAATAATGGTGTTGTAAGAGAGAAGAAATAATGAGAATAATGAGGAAAGCAGGGGACTTGCAATGGAGATGATTTAACACAGAAAACTTTACTCCACTGAGAACAAGATTTCAGTATCTCATGCTACAGCTAACATTTTGTTTACCTGAACTTAGCAAATATTATTTATATATCCAGAAAATTACTCAAAATGCTTTACTGTAGCATATTTAAAGACATAAATTATTGATTCTTGCTTAAATTACATGATTTATGAAAAAAGTGAAACTCCAGAAATTGCAGCATCCTTTTAAATAAACTGAATCAGAATGTTAAGCAGATAGAAGATTTTGTGGATTTCTAGTGCAGCTGAGATTTAGGAAGCAGGATCTACAGCAGAAATGTGCTTTAAGATAAACAAATTCTGTGACATATTTTAAAATATTGCAATCTAATATCTAGCTCCTGCTATGACTTTTAATTCATTACTCTGTGAAAATAAGAAGTAGGCAGGCTTATATGTTCTTACAGATGGAAAAGAAAAAAAATTAAAACCACATATTCATTTGAAAACTTAGTGTATTTGATATACACAATAAATTGGAATTTTTCTCAGACCTGTCACATTTCTCAAGTGAGATAAAAAGGCACAGTTATTACACAATATCCTCCCAATTAATTGCATTATAGTAGTTATATGCCTTTTCATCTGAAAATCTCCTAAATACTTTCAAATATAGCAGTTTTCTAAAAAGTTCTTATGACTTTAGGCCAAACTGTATTTTTACAATATTTGGGCTCAAAGTTAAGTATAGAATTTGATAGGATAGTAAGCATGTAAAGAAGAACGTGACTGGAGTGGAAAATTTTGACTAGTAGTTGGACAAAATTTCCCAGATTTTGTTATAGATGAAATTCTGAAGCATTATGCTGATTTACGCGCAAATTTAGCCTTATTTGTTTACAGCTGATACTGAAAAATAGCCCTTTTTTTTCACTTTTGTTCACAAAGTATCAATTCATGCATTGTTTTTGTCTTATTAAAAATATGGGTTTTGTTCAGTTCTTATACAAAAAATTTGACACCTTCCCACATGTTACGTAAAACTTTGTCTTTAGTTTAATTAATTTAATTAAACGTATCAGTGCTTTAGCATTTGGTTCTGTCTTGGAGATTCTGAGATTGTGCCGTGTAATGTGGATTAGAGACACAAAATGATATCATTTACAGAAACATGGAAGAAAAACTTTAAAAGTAAAACTTCTTTTCAGTTGAGAATTTGGGGCTTTCTGCTATTGAAACTGCAGAAAATGGTGAAATATTAAATCATATGAACTATGATGTATTTCAGAAATGTTTGAAAGAGTATCCTGAATTAACAGGTTTAGCACAACATAAGGAATGTGTGAGGAAAAGGTGGATAAAGCTGTTTGACTACACTGTCATTTCTGCTGCAAATCTAAATGACTTGTGGTTATTTCTTCTGAACTTGAAGTCTAAAGAACTTGATCTGGTTTTTTTTTTTTTTTTTTTTTTTTTTTTCCCTATAGTTTCATGGTTTAGAATCCAGTCTTGTAAATATGTATAAAGTAGCACAAACTTGTCTGAATTTTCATATAATTTTACTAAATAAAACACAGATTAAAAGAAAATTGTTTTATGAGTGTCAGAGAGATGTAAAGATGTAGCTGTAGAGCTACTTATCCTAAGGATGGAGGAATAGCTACATAGGGTAAGTTTACACAGGCTTGCTTTATAAAAGAATGCTGAGCAAACAGTTTGAAAATAAAATTGTTTTAAAATGTAAAAAAACCCCTCATCTTAAAAACTACTTGTCACATTTTATTTATTAAAGAAAATTAACTAATGACTTTAACATTTTGTAGTTTTAACTTACCATCTTTGTCCTGTTTGTTTTTTGTCAAAATGATAACACATGGACTTAAAATATTTCTATAAAAGCATACACTAACCTTTTCCAGATGCTGTGTTTTCTATGAATCCTTACAGTAATGGTGTGAGCCAACATCAATTGAGACAATTAGAAATTATAGTGATGTTAATTTATTCTATATTTAATTTGGTATCGATTATCTGTAAATCATCATAAATCAACCAGCAAGAAGTAGGACTTCTCTTGCTACTTCAGATGCATCAGTCTGGAGATTAGCATTTCATCTGTTGAAATTAAAAATAGTATGTATGCCAATATGTTTCATTTACTACTGTACTTCAGTAGCAAACTGTGAACCACAATATGTTTCAATATTAAGGACAAAAAATACAATACTGTACACAGCTGCAGTTCTGCTGACAAATGATCAATGTGGAGTCATGCACTAGGGTCAAAGATGTTATTTGAAGGTGATAATACAAACACCTAATAAATCATGTTCTAAATAACAGAAAGAAATTCAAGTTAGAGTGCATTCAGAAAACTGCAACAAAAGATTTGTTTGTCCCTTTTGAATATAAGCTGCTGAAAATTTTAAGACAATAGAAAAAATAAAGCTAGGATAAAAAACAATGTTCAGAGCACCAATGAGGTGGCACTCTAGAAAATCTCAGAGGCAAAGAGTTGGCAGAACACTAAATTTCCTCTCTATCAGTATGGCCAATATTCATAGAAGACTTAGACCATCGGTCCTCAAGAAACTAACTGATTTTGAATATTTTTGGACACTGAGATTTCTACAATATTCTCTTCAAATTAAGAAATATTGCTGGATTAGAAGGCATAATTACTCCATTCTGAAATTGTTGGTGCTTATCTCAGTCTCTAAATTGTATCCGTTCCTTGATATAGCAGTGTTTTTGGAATACGACCAGTATTGTGCATTGCACAAGCCCAGGTAAATTACATCAGTGGCTCTTTCCTCATCCACCAACTATCTAGCATTGTCATATGTCTTAGGCTACAACGTAAAATGTAACCAAAAGTATGTATTCTATCACCATCTGTTAAAACCAGGTGGGGCAATGTTTTTTGTCTCTTCCATGACACATCCCTGGTAATTCCCTCTGGGGGATATCTTCCGTTAATGAGCCATCCAGCCTCACTGCATGACTCATAAAATTACATCATCCCATTGTGAGATGCTCCGCCCAGTGGGAGGAACAAAACATTCCTACCTGGATATAATCTGAGGTTTGGAACAGCACAAGCAGCCCTACCTACTGGATTCCCAGAGGACAAGAGGTACCACTGGACTTTCAGAGGAAGACCAGACCCTTCTACAGGATCACCGCTTCAATAGAACCACTTCATCTGGACTGCTACCACCACCCTGACTAACAGGGTGTCAGGGTTGTATCCTGACTCTGTCAGTGTTCTTGTACTATTGCATTTATTTTAATTTTCCTATTAAATTATAATTCTGACTTGCGATCTCCCACTGGTTTGTTTTCAAACTAGTACATATTTCGGCGCCCAATGTGTGGCTCGACCTGAGAGAAAGTCAGAATTACAATTTTGTATTAACAGAAACCTATTCGTGGTGCTCAGCTTGTCTATATGGGTACTGTATCTTGCTCTCTATATTCTTCCTCACATGAGGAACTACCTGTTTGTTGTATTGCTCCTGTTGAGACCAAGGAATGGTATGAGAATTGCATTATTGGTTTATTATGTCTATTGCATGATAACCTGCAAGGCAATGAATGCCATTCAGAACATATACTCAATTTTGTTTGCCTGTCCTAGTCTAGGCTGCTGTGTCTGGGACCTCCTCAACAATCGCACCTAGCCCCTGGGCGGAAGAGTAGAGAATGGTTTCTTCCAGCCTTTCAGGCCAGGCACAGCAGTTTTTGAAAATACTGAGTTTCCTCTGGATGTTAAGGATGGCATAATCTTCTTGTCAGTTCTGTTTTCTTTTTTCTCTATGACCTGTACCGTGTACATCATGCTTAGAATCAGAGCTGTGGCACAACATCCTCAGGATTAGAGGGAGAAAAGCAGCAAAACAACAGGCACTATGTCCACGCAAAATGTGAAAAAGAGAAAAGGAACCAAAAGAGCAGTCAATGCTTCCACACAAACTGTCATCGAGTTGGAACAGCCCAAGCCGGTAGCAGTTGCCCCTGTTCAGAAGAAGAAATCAAAGAGCACATTGACTGATGAGGATGCGGCAGGACCATCGCACCCAGCAGAAGAGACAGATTCAGAAATCATCACTTGGTCGCTATCCCTGGGTGAGCTGTGTGACCTGCGGAGGGAATTCACCCGCCAGACAAATGAGTCCATCTTGACCTGGCTACTCCACATCTGGGATGCCACGGCTAACGACACTGTTCTGGACGAAGTGAGGCCAGACAACTGGGATCCGTCTCCCAAAATGTGGTCAATGATCAGGGGATTGGGAGAACCCAGGAAACTCTCAACCTCTGGCGGCAACTGCTGGCAAGTGTATGGGATAGATACCTTTGTAAAGAAGACCTCCAGGTGCGCCAAGGAAAACGGTGCACAATGAAACAAGGTATCCGATGCCTGAGGGAACTAGCTGTGCTGGAGATCGTTTTTTCGGAAGACGAGAGATTCCCTAAGAGCCCAGATGGTGTCCAGTGCACATCACAGATGTGGTTGAGATTTGCATGGCTTGGACAAGAGATACACTCCCATTATCTGGCAATACTGCAATGGAGGGAAGGAGAGGACAAGGTGGGCACGCTGGTCAACAGACTGAGAATTTATGAGGACACTGTCACCGCCCCGCTATGAACCCATGTCACGTCTGGAGCTTGGAGGAGAAAACTGGAGAGGGCCACCAGAAACTGAGAAAGGAGCTTCGGGAAGGAATTTACTAAATCTTGCCAGAACCAACAAGAGTTTGTGCCATTAGGAGCAGACATCCCCTGGCCAAAGAGAGTGGATACACTTCATGAGGTAACCTCTGGATTTTTCTTCAGGAGCATGAAGAAGACAGGAGGAAGTGGGATGGAAAACCCACCTCATCCTTAGCAGCCCAGATACATGAATTCAAAAGAGGAACCTCTACCACAAGAAGCTCATCTAGAGTCAACACTGCTCCAGTTGCTCGTCGACAGAACCCCAGACGGTACAGGAATGACAATATGACCGATCCTCTTGAAGGAACCTCAGGAACATATTTATAGGAGGAGAGCAACATGTACCATGACCAAGACTAGAGGGGCCCTGCCTCTAGCCAGGTAGAGGAAAGGGGCAATTGGACTATTGGGCTATTGGACTGTGTGGATCCGATGGCCTGGCACATCTGGCCCACAAAGATATACGGCTTTGGTTGACACTGGTGCACAATGTACTCTGATGCCATCAAGGTATGTGGGAGCAGAATCCATTTCTCTTTCTGGGGTGACACTCTACTACCTTGAGGAACATTTGCCATCTACAGAGGAAAAGCGTCTGTCCAGATATCTAGTCTGTACTCATCTAAATAACAACTGTCACACCAAATTCTATGCCTGACTTGAGTCTGTGAAATAATACTCAGTAAAAATAGAACTGAGTTCCTGCAAATGCTGACCACAGTTCTCATGGATGCCTCTGAGTATATGAGCTAATA
Organism: Eulacestoma nigropectus; assembly: GCA_013397775.1. Taxonomy (NCBI): domain Eukaryota; kingdom Metazoa; phylum Chordata; class Aves; order Passeriformes; genus Eulacestoma; species Eulacestoma nigropectus. The sequence continues at coordinate 108,520 of VZTE01001014.1, forward strand.
GTTTTAATATGTGCTTCTCCACCTGAATTAAAGGAGTGATAACACATCTGATAGCATTACTAGGTTGTTGTTTTACAGACAGGTCAATGAGTTTAGGAAAAAAATGATCCCACATCTCTCAGAACATAATCAGGTTCTTAATAAAATAACATAAAACAAAAGCTGTTTTGCATAAACACGGGGAAGGATACAAAACAAAATGAAAATATAGCTAGAGGGATGCTGGTTTTAATCAGGTAAAGACTGGCTGTTAGAACAAGGGGAGATGAACATAGGAGAAAATTATGACAGCTGACAAATTAATCCAATACAAAAGCTGCTCTCTAAGTTAATTTTTTTCCTTCTCCCTGGGTTTTTAATGCAGCATGAAAACACCCCCCAACAAAACAACAAAAATAACCACAAATCAAACCACATTAAATCAATGTGAGGAAGCCAGAGCTTCCCAGGCTGTTTAGAACATATTGAACTTTAACCATAGCCATTATAGCAGAAGTAGCACGTCTTTATCATCAAAACAGTTTTCTCTTTGACAAAATTCTTCTCTTTCCCTTTTTTTGGTAAATATATATATTATTTGAATAGCCACTGCAGATGAAATACTCACATCACCTATACTAAAAACAAGGTCTTTTCATTTCAGTGAATATTATGCTCTGCCTTGACAGAGCATAATTTTCTATAAACATCATGATTACAGCTTAAGGTTTCTCCTAAGCATTCTCTTTTTGTCTCACCCATCTATTACACCATGGTTCTGCTGTGCATTGGAAAACTGCAATTTGCTTGTTTTTCATTTTAAATTAACCTACCCTCCATCACCACACTCGAACACAAGTAAGAACAGTGCTGCCAGAGAAGATATCCTAGTTATGACTGCGTGATTATTTTTTTAACTGCAACAGCTGAGAATAAGGAGAAAATCAGAACAGTTTAGATGAAGTTTCTCAAATAAACATTTAATTTGGAAGATGAAACAAAGAGGTGTATACAGAGTCTCAAAACTAGCACTGGGAAAATTCACATGAAAGGAACTTGAGAAAACTATTTATAGAACAAAAAATATAAATCCTGAAATCTTGCAGATAACTAACAGATAAATCAAGACTATCATGCAATTAGCTCATAATTAGAGTAATAAAACTCATATTTTACTGTTGGGGAGTTGATTTTAATTTTAGAGAAGTGATGGTCTCCCTCTACTCTGATCTTGTGACAGTCTACCTCGTTTATATCAAGCTCTGGGGTCTCGAACATAAACACAACACAGACCTGTTGGAGAGAGCCCAGAGAAGGCTGGCAGAGATGATCAGAAGACTGGAACAACTCTCGTATGCAGACAGGCTGAGAGAGTTGGGGATGTTCAGCCTGGACAAGAGAAGGCTCTAGTGAGACCTTGCAGCACCTTCCAGTAAAAAAAGAGAGGGAATTTTTTCAAGTACATGTAGTGACTGGACAGTGGTTTTAAACTGAAAGAGAACAGGTTTTAATTAAATATTAGGAAGATATTCTTTACTGTGAGGGTGGTGAGTCACTGGAATAGGTTTCCAAGAGAAATTGTGAATTCCCTTACCCCGAGAGAGTTCAAGACCAGGTTGGATGGGGCTCTGGGTAACCTGGACTAGGGGGAGATATTCCTGTTCATGAAACCCAAGCCATTCTGTGATTATATTATTCTATGGAGATTTTTTTCCAAATTCGGAACATTTTGAACTGTATTTATTGAGTGATATTGGAGTCTGATAATATAATAAGAATAGAAGAAAATTAAAAAAAAAAAAAGAAAAAAAAAAGAAAGAAATGAAGAGGTATATTAAAAGCTTATTTCTGAAGTGCCACTCAGTTTATATTTTATGTTAGCATCACAGAGCTCTAAACTTTGGGCAGGATTACATTGGTTTATGCTGTACATTAGTTTACACAGAAACAAAGTTATCTGCAATATGTTAAATAATTTAGTTAGGAGAAAAAATAATTAATTTTATTAGACAATCTTATGTATATGTTTCCTAAAACATTCACAAAAATCAAAGGATAAATATTGGAGAGTATACATCTTTCATGATGTGGAGCCCTCATGTCATGAGATAGTGAATTTGGTTCTAGACTTGCTAGTATAGAATTTTTCATGTTGCATTCTAATGGCACAAAACACTGATAATAGTGTAGTACTACATAAATCTCTATCAACTCCTGAAAAAAGTGGTAATGAACAAAAAGGTTTTATTAGCTATCTGTTACCCTAAACTAATAGAAAGCAACTTTTCATTAATGACTGGCCATGAAGTCCATCTATTTCTTCTCTCCTATTTTATTACTATTGCCTTTCAGGTTTTACTTACCACATCTCTTCATTGTCTCCCATGTTGTGATTATAATCTTCAATTTTTTTGCCAATTCCGATGTCTTCATCATTCTCTATTTCTTCTTCTAATTCATAAAAATTATCTTCAGTTCCACCTATGAGATTTGAAAAATAGCATTTCTTAACCTCTTTTGATATAACTTTGTCTTATCTCTTCCTCTTAATCCAATGACAAAACTGTCTGGCACAAGGCTATTTCATTTCCCTTGAAGGGGTTAAAGCATGACTTGATGCCAGAATCCATTTTGATTATAAAAAATGAATGGTCTTGTATAAAGGTTTTGTAGCTTCTTTCCTCCTAGTGTGACAAGATCAGAGTTCCTTTCTCTAGCAGCAATCTTCACTGCTGACAGCAGATAATCTGAATGCTTCTAGGACAAGCATTCCTGTTTCTCTTAGTAGCAGACATGTCCTACTTCAAATGACGTTCAGGCAATCCTTCAATAAATTTTTGGATATTCATCCTGAGTTTGACAACTATTCCAGTAGGCAGCTGTTCCTTTGGCATTGTTTTATGTATCAAGAACACATAAGGTGGTAATTTTACACCATCTGTTGACACTGCCAATGATAAAGCAATGTGCATTTCTTTTCTGCGTTTTTATTATAATGGATTTTATGCTTCCCATTTCAACAATGTAACTTGATGTTTCAATTGCATTACTCATTTGACTAAGCAGATAGTCATGATTTTTACACCATTCTTGGAATGCAATGAGCTTTTTGGTGAGGTCAGAAGGTAGATGTTGGTAAAGTACAGATCTCTCCCAAAGGCAAAAAGGTACGAAATTGCATCTTTCCTATTCCACTCTACTGTCATTTCCCTTCTTGCTCTGCAATATTTCCTGATTATGGTATTTCTTGATCTTTCAGGTTAATGATTTCCCATGTAACTGGGATTCATCTTTCATTTGAATATGTACAAATACCACAAGCCATGGAGTTGAAGAATCATTCAGATTGAAAAGTTCTTTCTAGTCCATCCTCCTACTCAAAATATGGCCACCACTAAATTCAGATCAGATTTTTCTTCTGTCTGTTAAAGACATTCATTTTCTGGGCAGTCAACTGAATGATTTCTGAATAATTAGCAAATGAAAGCTTCATGTTTCCATTTTCATAGTTATATTCGCTTTTGTTAGATTTCCTCTCATTCTCACCATTATTAGTCTGTTGGGTTTGGTAGTTCAGGTTTTTGTTTATTTGTGGGGGTTCTCTTTTTTCTTTTCGTTTTTCTGTTTTTCTTTTTCTTTCATATAGAACCACCATGAGTATAAAATTTGAACCATAACTTCTCCTTATGCCTTTTTGAAGTTGAGTGTCTCACCTTTAAACCCTCTGCTGCTTTATAATTAATAGCAGAATTCAAAATAACTCATAAAGCTACCAAATTCATAATGGAATTCTCTGAGCTGTACAGTTCTGTAAGTAGGAAAGAGAAACAGTAGCAATCTGGTTTTTTTGACTGTGTCATTACTCAGCTTCAGGAAAATTCATTCTTCTTTTAGGAAAATAGATTCTGATGAAAGCTAGAGCTGGGAGAACATCCTGTCCATACAGCAAGGAAATTTACCAGCTCTTTAGTCTGGTTAGGGTTAGGGCTAGGATCAAGGATATAGTTCCAGAGTACTACCGGGTTTCCATGGCAGAGTAGATGAGACTTTCAGATTTATAAAAAGGAATTTAATCTTTCCCATGACAGGGATTTCAAGAACAATGGCTATATTCTAGTGAGAGAAAAAAACTGGGAACCTCTTCTAGTTCTCCACTTTGAAAGACTGCAAAGACAAAAGGAGCAAATAGTGTGTTTAAAACAAGGAAGCTGCTTTGAGATCTCACTGCTGCCTTATGGGGTTTTTTCTCTTTCTCTAAGAATGTAGGTGCATCCTACGCTTTGAAAATGGGTTCATGCAACACTCTAGTTTCATCAATCCCCAGTATGCCTACCCTGAGGCTATGGCTAGGTCTCGTAAAATTAATAAATCCCTCCGAGTTTAGGAATACCCTTTTTCCAAAATATCTCATCATAAGGTCTTTGGGTAGTTCTATACTACATGCAAATTCTCTTTTTATCTCTCTTCAGTAGTATAAAAAAAAACCATGGAAACTGCAAGTAGACAAGAACCTAGAACAAATTCTTGAATGAGAATCAAAAATACATTTGGTGAATTTTAACTAAATGGAACATTCATTCAAAATAGCTGATTATCATTCCTAACAGACTGGGAGTTGACCTCACAAAGATTTTATTTCTTGTAAAAATTCAGTTACTCCTCAAGCCCTTTCAGTATCAAGAGAGATTCACTGGACTCTGATAAATTTAAATGAAGAAATAATTTAACTTATTTGGAGTGATACTGACTAAGTATCACCCAACAGTAATGCTACTTGCAATGTGTGCAAAGCACCACCGATTTTTCTGGATCCGCCTCTTTGTATCCAAGATTGGGACCACAGGTTTGCATGAACACTGTCACCATCAGAAACCACACTTCCTCATCCAATTAAAATATATTCAGCTAAATTAACCATCACTGCCTAGGGCAGTAGCTCTGACCAATATCTCTGAGTTTTCTCTTCACTTAAAGAACAACCCGTGTCACTCAAAGCAGTATGGAATAGAACCTCTGATCACCAACTTCATCCCACACAGCGAAGAACTAGACATGGGGATCTTCAGTTTTATGAAAAAAGGTTATTTATCTATATAGTGACAAAAGATGAGAGAGAAAAATAATTACATCTTTCTTATGAAGTCCTAACTCCTGTCGTCAAAGGTAAGCAGACAAGGACAAGTACAGCTCAGAGGATGTCAAGAGAAAAACAGAACGACCAAATAGGCTGCTGTAATAAAAGAGAATAAAGCAAAGTGATTATGTGCTTTCCCACAGAGAGAAGCACATTCCTTAGAAACCATGAATTGTTCAGCTAGCAACAGCATGGAAGTACTGGAAGACACAGAGCAAAACTGTAAACTGTGTGGAAAATTCACTGAACGGCCTAAGCTCAAAGGGCAGGATCAGTGGTTTGAAGTATAGCTGGTAGTCAGTCACTTGCAGTGCCCCCAGAGTTAATGGACTAAAACTATGCAATAGTACAGCCAGGGTGGGAGCTGCACAGAAAGCCATTCCACAGAAAATAGCATTGGGGTCCTGCTGGACAACCAGTTGAACAGAAGTATGGATGTACCTATGCAGCAAAGGCCAATTGCATACTGGGCTGTACTAGCAAGAACATAGACAGCAGATTGAGTGAAGTGGTTATTCCAATCAATACAGCACTTTTGAGAACCCCTATAGAGAATTGCGTCTCATTTGGGGGTAGCCTGTATGAGAAAGATATCAGCAAAGTGGAGGAAGTGTGATGGAACGTGCCTCAGATCTTTAGGGAGCTGCAGGTCATCATTTACAATGAGAAGTTGACACAAATGGATTTGTTCAGACTTCAGAGGAGAAAGTTACAGTGGGATCTTATACTACCTACAAATATCTAATGGGAAGTATATGCGAAAGAACAAAAGCCAACAGATAGAACTTCCAGAAAGAGAAACTGCAGTCAGATATTAAGATATATATTGTTTTTTTTAAATGATGGTAGTTAAACAAGTATTGGAAAAGAGTTTCACAGAGGTTGTGGAATCTCTACCTTCAGTTACATTCATTCAAAACTCAAGTGGACAGCATAGTGAGCAGCTTGATCTAATTCTGAAGCTTCAATTAACTTGAAAATTGTTCCTGTGGAGTTGGACACCTCCATATGCCCCTTCCAACATATCTCATTTTACTGCTTCTCTTCTAATGACTGAGACAACTGAGGTATCAATCAAAGTCTTACTACCTGCAAGTTGAATCTGCAATCACTCTTTATGAAAGGAATTCTCATTAGCTAGAAGTAAACTCAAAATCTGCCATTCCCTCAGGATATCTGTGTAGTGGGTTGACCCTGGCTGGATGCCAGACACCCACCAAAGCCTTTCTATCATTCCCTTTCTCAGCTGGACAGTAAAGAAAAGTATAACAAACTTTCATGAGTTGAGTTAAAGACGAAGAGAGGTCACACACCAAACACCATCATGGGCAAAACAGATTCAAACTGAGAAAATTAAGTGAATTCATTACTAACCAAAAGCATATCAGGATAATGAGAAATAAAATAAATCTTAGAAACAACTTTCCCCTGCCCCTCCCTCCTACCTAGGCCCTATCTTCTTCCCCCACACAGACGGGAATGGGGATTACAATCATGCCATCACACATTGCTTCTGCCACTGCTCAGGGAGAAGAGTCCTTCCCCTACTCCAGTGTGGGGTCCCTCCCATGGCAGACAGTCCTCCACAAAATTCTCCAACGTGGGTCCATCCCACAGGCAACAGCTCTCCACAAACTGCCAACATAGTTCACTTTTCCATGGGGTGCTGTCTTTCAGGCACAGCCTGCTCTAGGATGGGTCGCCCACAGAGTCACAAGTCTTAGCAGAAAACTTGCTCTAGTGTGGGCTCCTCTCTCCACAGGTCTTCACGTCCCTGACAAGAGCCTTCTCCAGCACAGGCTTCACTGCCTCCTTTGGGCATCCAACTGCTCTGGCATGGGTCTCCTCCATGGGCTGCAGGGGCACAGCTTCTTCACCATGGTCTTCACCACAGGCTTCAGAGGAATCTCATCTCCAGCACCTGGAGAACCTCCTCTCCTTCCTTCTCCACTGACTTTGGTGTCTGCAGAGCTGTTTGTCTCACATATTCTCAATCTGCTCTCTCTGACCACAATTATAACTACACAATATCTTTTTCTCCTTCTTAAATATGTTATCACAGAGGTTTTACTATCATTTCTGATTGGTTCAGGCTTGGCCAGCAGTGGTTCTGTCCTGGAGTCAGCTGGCATTGGCTCTGACCAACACAGGGGATGAAGCTTCTTGCAGCTTCTCACAGAATGATTCAAGACTGCAGCAGGCAGGCAGTGTGACAAGGTATCAGGAGTGGTTAAGAGATGTTCCCATTAAATTTACCTGATTACCAAACACAAAAGCTGTTCAATATCTGAGGTCAGAAAAAAGCAACTTGCAGCATGATTCATTTTGCTAGTGATGGTATGGGAGGCAACAGCTAAGCATTCACAGTCTCAAATAGTTTTAACAAAATTTGAGGAATATATGTGAAGAATACCAGTTGATTTTGTTCATTATCCAAAACTTGTGCGTAATGAAAGCCTTGTGAACACCAGAGTTCAGATCTTAAGTAACATAGATTGATGATGATGGTGAGAATCAATGACAGATTTTGATGTAACCTGTAAATGTAAGAAGTTCTTTCCCAGTCTTTTACCATATATTTGAATTTTTCACTTTAAACTTGTAACAGGTTGTAACAGCTGCAAAGAGATAAAAGAGAGGCTTTGCATTGAGTTCCTTTACTCAATTTCATTTTATGTTAAAGCTCAAAGAAGACTTCAGGGGTGGGGGGGAAGTGTAGGCGGAAGAAAGAAAAAAAAGAGATAAAAGAAAAAATGAAGAAGAAAAAAAAGAAAAAGGAAGTCTTTGAAAAAAGCTTTCTAAAATCTGAGCTCTAATGACAGGAGTATAATTTTGAGTATCTCTGGGAATACATCAGAATTCATAAAAGCAGGGTTTCCATTTGCCATAATGTTGTTCTAGTGTAAACATTTACCACTCCAGTTGAGTTGCTGAAGGCAGATTACAATGATGAATTATTTCTCTCTCTTGTATGTTTTTTTTTCCCTGATAACTTTTGATCCATGAAAAAGATGTTCATCCTCTGTAAGATGGTCTTGCACGCTTTTCTTAGGTGATTGTACTCCTAATTAAGAGTAATTTGAAAGTAATTTTTCCTCCGAAGTATAGCCTAAAAATATAATTTTTGCTATTACAAGACCACAATCTGTGATATTTGTCTTGTGGTCGAGTGAGTACTGAGTGTCTTTTTGTATTTGCAGCTCTGTGACTGCTGCCTGTGACAACAGGCTGACAGACCAAGGACTTCCCTGCTGGACAAAATCATAGCCCTTTGTTTCATGTGCCAGAGTGAGGGCTACCATGAAAGAAGCTGGCTGGAGAGAGAAACACATTAATAACTCCAGAACTTAAGAGGATGGAAAACCCAGCTCTAACATCAAACTCCTCCTAGCAGCAAATTCAGTAACCTTGACAACTCACTGTAACACTTGCCTATACTTCTTAAGCTGCATTTTCAGCACTAGACTTTATTTTCTAAAATAAAGAACTGTTGAAGTGGCTACGTAAGACTATAAAAAGCATTATAAGCAATCTGCCCCTGTTGACTGCATTGTTGCAGGTGCATCCTGCTTCTTGTCTCAGTATCAGCCGTCATTACTTTTCTGTCGCAGCAGACACTGTTTTCTTCGCTTTGTTGGAAGGCTCTTTCCTATGATCTGTGGATGCTGAAGGCTCGGTTGCTGAGAGATTTTCCAGCTTTCTGCCAGCATCCGTGTGAAAGTCCTTGCTTTCACACGGATGCTGGCCGACAACAGTTAGAGGTTTTTTGTAAACCAATCCCTTTATCTTGCAGGTGCAAGATTGTTATGCAGTATTGTTGTTACTGACTGAAGAAATATTTTGAAATGGGTGTTGTAGGGTTTAATCAATCATTCTACGAGGTGGATGGTCAAGGACCAATAACCTTATGCCATTCAAGCGAACTAAGATATATAAACGAGTCTGTAAATTAATAAATAATTCCACTTCTTCCTGGATCGAGTCTATGTCGTTTTCTCGCCGTCCCTGGTACAACAGCGACAATGATCTCTGGTGTATGGCTTATCTGTTCACTGTTCCTTACAGAAATTTCTCTATCACCATGGGATCTGCCAGCTCCAGTTTCTTGTTTTAACTCTCCTCTCCTTTGTTCAGCTTCCCACTGCACACTCTGGAACAGTAGTCATTCTGGCTTTACGCTGTTGCCATAAAGGAAAAAAATATGCCAAAAAAGTCAGACACTGTCAGTCAAAGGCATTCTCTGACACCAGTTGCCCATTTGTACAACTAAGATCAGGATCCAGACCAGTGATATGCTGCATTTGTTCCTCTCTGAAGAGGTTTGTTCTAGAAATGGCATCGTAGAACATTCTCTTTCACCACTCTGCTTGTCAAAAATGCCTTCCTTGAAATTGAAGGCTGTGGTTAAACCCTAATCTGAGTCTTAACAATCCTTGGAGAAAATGGGGAAAGTTCATGTGGAAGAAAGAATATAAAACCCATTAACTGGTGTGGTGTCTGCCTACAGTCAATGTGTTGCTGAGAATAGACTGAATAGCTGCATTTGGCAAGCTCTTAAATGTTTTGTTTGAGAGCTTCTTTTGTGCAATACTGTGTTTTACCTGCTGCTTCAGGCTTTCTGAAAAACAGTAAAAAAAGAAGGTAAAAATCAAATAAAAATTATCTTCAGGTATTGCCTAACAGTTTTTCCAGTTGGAAGTGAAGAGACCAAGAGGAGTAAACTTTTAACGTCTTGATTTCTCTCACATGCTTTGTCATTTTCACTGACCAGTAGTTTCAGACTACCTTTGTATTCATCTGCTTGGGTATACAAAGTATGTGCAGAGACAGTGAAGTCTCTTTATTCTTAACCTCTTGAAGACTATTCGAGTTTGTGATCCATGCCCAGATTTCTTTCCATAGAAATAAAGAGTCATAGGATGTCGATGGGTCCAGCTTTTTCCAGAATAACTAATAGATGAGGTGTGGATGGTCTATGACTGGAATTTAACTCTCTAGTCTACCTCTGCATGTAATTGTTTCTCGATCCCCCCACACCCACCTAATCCAATACGTTATACTTTTTAAAAAACTGTTATTACAAAATGAACAAAAATAGAAATTTTTTCAAATGTATTTGCATAAAGACATGAACTCAAAATCACATGCATAGCTGCAATTTTTAAGCAGTGTCTTGTTGCGAAAGGGAGCAGCAATGTTCACAGACTCAGAATCACTAAGGTTGCTAAAGACCTTTACAATCATCAAGTCCAACCATCAAACTAGCATAACCACCTTGTTCACCATTAAATCCTGTCTTCATATACCATATCCACACATCTTTTCAACACTTCCAGGGATGGTGACTCCGCCATTTTCCAGAGCAGTCTGTTCCAATGCTTTGCAACCCTGTCCATGATTTTTTTTCCCCTTAATATCTAATCTAAACCTCCCCTGCAGCCATTTCCTCAAGTTCCTGAAGTTCTTTCTCACATGACCTATTTCCATGTTGATAACAGATGTTGTCTCATAGGTCCTGTGTTAAGCAGACATCTTAACCACAACTTGAACATAAAATTCCTTAGATAATCCCATTCTGTTGTCATCGTTTGATCATTCATGGTCATTCAGTTAATGCTGCTACTCCAGGATATTTTTGTTGGGTGGTATATAAAAAGGTATATTGCATAATGAGAGTAGTCAAGGTGTGTCCTTTGCTTTTCACTTCCTGTAAAACAATTACGTGCATAAACATAGCACAGCAAGTATATCCAGCAAAACTAATGGCTGATCTTCAGGCTTGATTGGAAATACACATCATTAATCCTTATAATCTTGTGATAAGTTAGGTTCTTTAGCCCTTTAATTTATTTTTCAACTTTTCCAAACATCCCAAGAAGTCTAATGCCCACAATTGGCCAATATTGCGCTAATAAAATAATAGAATCATTCATGTTGGAAAAGACCATTAAGGTGATGGAGGCTATCCATTAACCCAGAACTACCACATTCATCACTAACCCATGTCTCTGACTGCCACATTCACATGTTTTTCGAACTCTTCCAAATATGGTGAATCAATCATTTCCCTTGGCAGCCCGTTTCAATGCCTGACCACCCTACCAGTGAAGAATTCTGTCTTAATATTCAATCTAAACTTCCTCTGGCACAACTTGAGGCCATTTCCTCTCGTCATATAACTTGTTACCTGTGAGAAGAGGCCAACCCCAGCCTTGCTACACCTTTCTTTCAGGTAGCTGCAGACAGCTATAAAGTCCCCCCCTAGCCTCCTTTCCCCAGACTAACCATCTCCAGTTCCCTCAACCCCTTCTCATAGGATTTGTTCTCCAGACCCTTCACCAGCTCTGTTGCCCTTCTCTGGACTTGCTCCAGCACCTCAATGTCTTTCTTGCAGAGAGGGCCCCAAAGCTGAACACAGGATTTGAGGTGTGGCCTCATCACGGCCGAGTGCAGAGGGCAATCACTGTCTCAGTCCTGCTTGCCACAGTATTCCTCATACAGGCCAGGATGCCATCGACCTTCTTGAACACCTGGGCACTCTGCTGGCTCATTTCCAGCTGCTGTTGACCAGTACGTCAGGCCCATAAAACCTCAGCAGACCAATTTGTCCTTCTTCTAGTCTTCCCTCTGGAAATATTATCCTGCCTCCCCAAGTTTTAATGTCATTTTGCTATTTCTACTCATATTTATGATATCTCTAAGCCCCTTAAATTTGTATCAATGACCTTGTAAGACTCAACCAATTTAACAGTATGTGATTTTATTTCCAGTTCTGCCTGAAAAACAAGTTAACTAAAGCTAAATCTAATAATGGCGGTGTTGTAGAACCTCAGTGGACACACTTTCATACCTATTTTACACAATTCATTTTATCCTTTGCAAGTTTCAGACAATTTAAATACATATGTCGACAACTCAAGGAAAAAAAAAATTTAGTAAATTTAATTGTGTGAGGTATAGTATCAGAAATGTTACAAACTCCTGAATCTTTTTTTTATTTATCAACTGGCTTTAGTAAGAAGCTGATCTTTAACAAATGTATCAAAAATAAGCATCAAGCTCATGGATCTTAGTTACTTAATTTGAACTATGTTCAGAACATTTTTGTACGTGGATGGTATTTACTAAAGTATATAAATTCTTAGATTTTGTTTTTCACTGTGTTTTTTAATCAAAGTAATTTCTCTCACTGTCCTTAGATTCATATGTATAGATATAGTCATAGAGAGATATATATTAAGACTGGTCTTCATCAAGTTCATTTTGGTTCTTGTTGTCAAAAAATTGACAAGTTACTGTATTTGCCATGAAGTACTCACACAGTAGTGACAAACAGTAATCAGTAATACTGGACTTCTATTAATATTCTGTGCTTAAGAAAAAGACAGTTTCTGAAGTTCAGCATTTGTTCAATGTTTCCGTGTCATTCATTGGTATAATTAAAGTAGTAGAGAAGAGTGAAAGTAAGAAGTTATATGAATAGCAACAACCAGACTTCTGTTCACATTTTTGTAAGAACCTGCTGGGAAAATAATTCTCCATGTATAGGTAGTATGCTGTATTGTTCATATTTACTTTCTGAGAAAAATGCATCTTTATTTCTAAAGAAATTGCTGAAAGCTGCATTTAATTTGTCATAAAATTTTTATTAAGAACTGTAAAAAACCCAAGTAACCAAACAAAAAATTAAATCAAATTAGCATAACTCAAGGGTCACAGTGGAATATTTCTTGGCAACATATCTCAGAATACAATCTTTTCTTTTGTAACTCTTAAAAAATATGGATTCTTGTTCTTTTTTATGTGGTTCAAGAACTGTAAAAGAAAAAGCAGAGGCAAGATTGAAAAGCATAGGAAGCGTAGCCTAAGTCAAGCTAAAATCTGTGGAAGCCATTGACTCTCTCGGTCTGTAATAAAAATTAAAAAAAATTATTGACTTATGAAGTAAACACTACATTACAACACAAGAGGCTGAGAGAGCAGAGATTTTTCAGTCTGGAGAAGAGAAGGTTCTGGGGAGGCATTATAGCAGCCTTCCAGTACCTAGAGGGGGCCAACAGGAAAGATGAGGAGGGATGTTTTATAAGGGCATGTAGGACAAAAGTGAATGGCTTTAAACTGAAGTAGGGTAGGGTTTAGAATAGATATCAGGAAGAAAATCTTTATTGGAGGTTAGTGAGACACTGGAACAGGTTGCCCAGAGTTGTGGATGCCTCTTCTCTGGAAGTGTTCAAGGCCAGGTTGTCACAGCAGCCACCCATGTAGCCCCTCCAGCTACCAAAATCTATGCAAACCCAATACAGATATTGTTTTTACAAGACAAATTCATTCCATATACAGAGAGAACCAGAAATCCTATAAGATAGTTTTGTGCATATTTTCTGTTCTCATTACATTCTTTTTGGGGAAGAAGATCCAAATCTGGCTAATAGACCTTCAAATCCCTTTAACTCTCTTTGCTGTTGATATGCCAAGTCCTTACTAATAGCATATTACACATTTAAAAATATTAGACAATCTAATACCTCTTCTCATCAATCATTCTGGCCTTGGATGCATGTAGTCACTTTTCCAAGAAGCTTTCACATTAAATCTCTTCACTCTAAAATTGCTTAGTCTCCTTGACATTATAGATTCATTGTACAATGTCAGAAAATATTAGGAATGTACCATTTATGCAAGAGACAGAAGACTCAGGGAGACTGTGAAGAACATATAACTATACTAGAGGAGAATCTGAAACCATATCAGAATTCTTCCTTCTTCCAAGGGGGAAATTGGTGTAAGTATTAAATTTTCAAATGAAATCCTGAAGGTGAATGAGCCCATGATGCATGTTGTGCTTATGCACCTTACATTGTGCATACTACAGAGAAATGAGATTTATGTTGTGGAATGAGGTTATCACCAATGGTATTAACAAGTGCTAAAGGCAGGTTCCTGCCCTTGCTTTGTGTGACAGTGTAGGTGTCACTGTAGGAGTTAACAACATTGCCCCTCTCTTTTAAAAAGAGAGAAGCCAGCAGATTTGTCATGGGCTCACCTGTGACAGAACAAGAGCTGATCAGGCAGAGAGAGGCAAATGCAACACCCTCTTGGGGTCAGATCGTTGCTGCCTTCTCTCAGTCTGAGAAGGTAGAAGTCAGCTCTGTGGTAGGCTTTCAAGGACAGTCTATTAAAATCTTTTCTCTTCTGTGCAAGGTTTACATACAATGTGATTTACAGGAAAAAATACTGGAAGTTCTCTGAAAGAGATGTCCTGGGCTCAGATGGGCACAATAACAGGATGCTGACATTGTCAGGAGCATTGCTCATTGGAACGTAAAGTATCAGAAATAAAGAGTAAAATCCTCTGTGCAGCAGTGATGAGAGAGGAGTGAGAAAACAGTGTGTAAAACAACCCTGTGATCACCAAGATTCATGAATAAGAAGTAGGACGAGATGCTCCAGTTGCCAGAATAGAGATTTCTTTGCAGTCCATGCACAGATATCTACACCTCAGCCTGTGGAGGACCCCGTACTAGAGCAGATGGATATGACCTAAATAATGAGACCTGTGGAGAACCACACAGGACCAGGCTGTCCTGACAGAAACTGGGTACATGTAGAGGGCTCAGGCTGGAGAACAGCAAGTGTCAGGAGGAAGGAGTGGCAGAATGTAGCTGTTATGAACTGCCATAACACCCATGTCTCATCTTCCCTGAGCTACTCGGGGTCTAGGGAGAGGTAGAGGCGTAAGGAATGAAGGAACATCGAGCTTGGGAAAAAGAGGTAAAGTGGAAAGAGGATGTTTTTATTTTTTTTTTTTTTGTTTCTCATTATCCTACTATATTTTTAATTGACAGCAATTAGAATTAATTTTGATGGCAATTAGTAAGTGGACTTCCTGTCTTTACCTTGATCCATGAGGAGGGGATTTTTTTCATCTTATTTTCTCCTCCCAGTCCTGTTGAGGAAAGAGAGTGAGAGAGCAGCTGGGTAGGCATCTGTTAGTCAGCTAAAACACCAAGAAAATGATGGTAAATATCTTTTGAATAAGAGAGGAAGCAGAGTGCTCCATATTAACTTTAAATATTTTCTCCTCAATTAAGAAGTTCACAGTAAGGCATCTTTTGATTCTTTTTGTGTTTTGGTTTTTTTTTTTTTTTTTGGTAACTGGTACATTCTCAATTTAATTTATACTTCTCTACATTCTCACATAAATCAATACAGTTTTCTTGACTGCACAAATATCATCTTGCCATAAACCTTTCAAAAATGTGAAAAGAATACAATATACCTAGATAATTTATCAGATTATATTCAATGTTGGGTATATTGGGTTTTCATGGCAAGGTGTTGGTAGTAGTGGGCTGTTGGGGTTATTGAGAAGGCAATAGGAGCTTCCCCCATGCCCAGTTGTGCCAATGCCAGCCAGCTCCAAGACAGACATGCTGCTGGCCAAGGATGACTCCATCAGCAACAGTGGCAACAAATTTAAGAAGGACCAAAAGTTGCTGCATAACAGCAGCATCAGCCAGAGATGAGTGAGAATATTTCAGAGAAACAACTCCTGGCAGGACCTCTAGCCTTGTAGATAGAGGAACCCATGCTGGAGAAGGTTTGCTGGCGGGATTTTTGACCTCATGACGGACCCAAAGCAGTCTGCTCCTGAAGGACTGGAGTCTGTGGAAGGGCTCCATGCTAGAACAGTTCATGAAGAGCTGCAACCCATGGGAAAAACTCACATGGAAGAAATTCACCGAGAACTGTCTCCCACTGGAGGGACCTCATGCCGGAAATGGGGAAAGAGTGTGAGGATCCCTCCCCCTGAGGAAGAAGGAGTGGCAGAAACAAGGTGTGATGAACTGACTGCAACCCCCATTCCCCATCTCCCTGACCTGCTGTGGGGAGGAGGTGATTCAGAAGTGAAGCTAAGTCCAGGGTGGAGGGGAGGGGGGGGGATGTTTTAAGATATTATTTTATTTCTCATTACCCTATTTTGATTTGATTGCTGATGAATTAATTCTTCCCCAAAAATTATGTCTCTAGTTATCAGAGATTAACTCGAAATAAGGAAACGATTTGCATTAGTTCAGTAATGCAGCATTAAAAGGAGAGAAAACATATACAGTTAAATTAATCTGAAAAGTTTGAAATCTAATTCATTTGAGCATAGAATCATAGGATGTTTTGGGGAGGAAGGGACCTTTAAATATTATCTAGTCCATTGTGCCTGTCATGGGCAGGAACACATGCCACTAGCAAGTTTCTCAGAGCTCTGTCCTGCCTGAGTTTGAACACTTCTCGACACTTGAACCTGTTCCAGTGTCTCATAACCCTCAAGAGTTAAGAAATTCTTTCTTATGTCCAATCTGAACATACACTTTCAGGTTAAAACTGTTGCCCTTGGCCTTTTTGCTATAATCACTGGTAAAAAGTCTCTCTACATCAGTCTTAGAAGCTTCTTTTAGGTACTGAAAGTCCACAACAAAGTGTCCCTGGAGTATTCTCATCCCTAGCCCAAATAACCCCAATTCTCTCAGCCTTTCTTCATAGAAGTATTTCAGCCGACTCGGTATTTTCACGGGTGTCCTCAGGACTCTCCAAGAGATTCATGTCTCTCTTGTACTGGAAGCTTCTGAACTGGATGAAGTGCTGGTGAGATCACAAGAGAGAAGGAAAGAAAAGCAACAGCATTATAGCCATATTTTTGAACTGCATCTTTCACAATCTTTAAAAGTCTTAGGAAAATATCCATATTTTTATTGAAAAACTAAGCTAATGGAAGTGTTAGAATATCTGGAAGCGAACAGCCATTCCTTTTCATACATTAAGAGCAAGGAAACAGATACTCACTTCAGTGAGGATTAAATTCTGCGAGGCTATGGCTGCCCTAAAATGTGTGACATAAAAAACTTCTAATGAACTTGGGCTAACAATTTTACTGCAAGGCCTGAATCCTATGAGCTGGAACTTTCAAGTGAATAACTGTGAAAAACACAAACCTGTGAAGGATGGAAAGCTTCTATTTTCAGAATTGACCCGTAGGGTGGACAAGACCACAGTAAGTTGCGGCATTGGTTGTGTCTTATACTACATGTGCTGTACGGCTACTTAGAAATGCATACTCCTGCACCCACAGAGGTATTGTCAGTTCAAGATCACGTGATGTTGAATGCTTTCTGCTGAACTAGGTGCATCAAAGTTATGAACTGAGGGATAAACTCTGCCTTTGATTATGGGAAAATTCCTGAAGAAATAGCCTTTGATAGCAATTTCCATGTAAGTAAGTTTGCCTGCTGAAAAGCAAGGGCAGAGTTTAACTCAATGTTAGACCTTTTGTTCTAAAGTTGCATGTTTTCACTGACATAGGTTAAATATGTAAACACAACTTGATACATTAATAATTTGGTTTATTTTTAAAAGAAACATTGCTTAGAAAAAGTGTTTTAATCTCTAACACAATTTTTTTTGTCTGAAATTGTACCTGATGAAGACAAATCTTGATTTAATTATAATGGCAACTTGAAATCCACACAGAATAAACTGAATTTCCCTGACATCATTACAAAGAGATACTACATAGAAAGTTTGAACAAGCTAATATGAGTATGCATATGTGAGAGAAAAATGAATGGCATACTCTTCATTACAGAGTCCTTGGAGAGTCCTTGATCTGTCAAATTACTGACATGATACTCTGTTACTGCTTCATTGGAGCCCCGATGCCCTGTCATGTCAATATACACATGGGAGATGAATTTCACAAATACATCTGGGCAGAAACAGAAATAGAGCACTGAGAATAGAACTGATGATAGTTTGCCAGTAAAACGGTTTTCCATTAAGAAATAGCATTTTGATTTATTTTCTTTTCTGATTATCTAACAGATACCAGAGACGAAGATATGGAAGATTTCTTAAGTTCCTTTCTCAAAATGCTCATGTAGCAGCCTAGCAGGACCTTGTAGATTATATCCAGATGTGACCTAGTCTCTCTTCTAGTTTAAGAACACTAGATCTCATTGTTCTGGCCTTAGAACCTATGAAGTTTACAGAGTGAAAGGAAAGAGAAGCAGGTCATTTTGGAAAACTCTGAAATGTCAGTTCACTTTTCTGCAGAGAAAATTTAGAAATTCTGTTTAACCTGGTCCTATTAAAAAAAAAAAAAAGTTGATATTAATCCCAAATTATATGTGTGAATATTCATGTGCATATTTATGAAAATATACAGCAATGCTCAAATGTGTCAACATTCTTCAGAATTTCCCATAAAAGGGACTCTCACAATTGTCCCTGATAAACAATAAGATTTGAAGAAATCAGGTGTCATGAAACCATGCAAATGTAAAGGCAAGCAAGGGCTATGTTTAAATAATGATATCTATCTAATACGAGCAAATCTGAAAAACAAAACAGCTGTAAGGATATGATGCCTGCCCTGCTTATTTCAGGGACTTTTCTTCAAAGTATTTCTAGTCTGTTCCCATAGACTAAATGCCCAGTAGTGTCTAGGATGTAAAGAATGCTCCTTGAAAGTTTAGTTTCATACAGTTACTGTACTTCACTACCACTGAGGTGATCAGATATTCACTTCAAAAAAATTGATGACAAGCATATTCATGTAAGAGCTTTTACTACCCGTGCGCTCTTCTCTTACACTCTAGTAGCCATTGAAATTACTGAAATTGAATGCTGTGGGGTGAAGACTCTAAATGATACAGTGTGAATTGTGAAAGAGATTCATTGAATTTCATAGTTGACAGTGCATAGACGTGACAGGTAGATTTCTGTCAAGTTGAGAGAGAATCAGTGATAGATCCCAGATCAAAAATGTACATCCATATGGTCTAGCCAAAACCCTGGCAGCAGAGAGTGGAACTTAATAAATAGCCATGAATTTCCCTACCCAGGACCAGGCACGTCAGCTAGAAAACATCAACCCACTAGATGAGCCTAGCCCACCACAACACTATTTCTTGATACAGGTTTGTGTAATGTATATAACTGAGCTATGCTCTCAGTGAATTTCTGTGATGGAGATCTGAAATCTTTCAGAAGACGTGATAGCAGTGCGGCTGCTCTGAGTTATCCACTGTTAAGAGTACACACGTGAAGACACTTGAAGAAGCAAGTTTGCTTACCTCTACATGCTGTCCTGTACGAATTTATATTGACATGTACACTTGCATCCCACTAGACCTTGCTCTGTTTCTTAGTGTCTTTCAGCTTTGACTTTGCCATAAGAACAGTGATGGATGTGTTCCACTCTACAGGCTTCAACGTGAGCGAGATGTGTAAGGAAAGGGATCAGAGGCCAGGGTCCATCATTTATAAATAATGGATTCTTTGCTTACACCATGAAGTAAGACTTATTGACTCTTAGAGGCTGGAACTGTTGACTACATATCTCAAAAAAAAACATGTTTCTTGTAAGCAGCCCTTCTTTTCAGATTTCAAACCTTCCAATGCCATTTCTGAGAACGATTATATATTTCTCAACCTAAATTTAAAAATGGCTATTTAAACAAATCAAAAATAATAAAAACCCCACACCTGTTTAAAATTCTTTTACACTGTCCACATTTCCAGTATCAGAAATGTGTAGATGTAGTCATGGATTTAGAAACCACTATGAAGGGCATGTTTAGAAGACTGATAAACAGGGTAAGACTTAAGCATCAAAACAAAACTTCACTGGACTGAAATTGATTAACACATACCACTATTGAATAATTCAATCCATTACTATACATTATCAGTCATTATCACTGTGTGTTATAAAAAGCAATTGCTCTTTAATAGTCATAGCCTACATTAGCTGTTAATCCTCTGTACCACCAGCTTGATATTGCATTTTCATCATTGGTTTGTACAGCTCTTAATGGCTTCAACTATTGATATCAAGGTGGAGAGGCTCAAGAGCCCCTCAAGGGGCAACCCCAAAGAGAATGATTTCTTTAATTCCCCCCCATTCATAATTCTGGATCTCAAGTCCTTTGGGTTTCCAGAAAGTAGAAGTCCTCTCCTCTGCCCCTGGGCTACTTGTTGCACAAAGCTTGAGGGGCAAGGTGGAGATTATTTTCCCAAGCCCAGGTGTCTTAGGTGTCTTATCCTCTTCCTTGGTGTTTTTTGTTTCTTTTTTCTTTATTTTGGTTGAGTTTCTTGTTTTGGCTTTGGTTTGGTTTTTTTTTTTTTTTTTTTTTTTTTTTTTTTTTTT
>VZTE01001014.1:128839-142936 GCA_013397775.1 Eulacestoma nigropectus
TTTTTTTTTTGGTTTTGTTTTTTTTTTTTTTTTTTTTTTTTTTTTTTTTTTTTTTTTTTTTTTATTTTCCCTTATGTCACTGCTGCTCTTTTCCTTAAAGCAAACGGACTTTTCCCATCTCTTGAGTGTGAGCTTCTTCAGTGACCAGCATTTGACCACCACTGAACTTTCTATGGTTTTGGGGTCTCTGCTTTTGATCTGTGTAATATTTTCCAAACCTTTTCCATTATCCCACTCTTAAACTGTACATCATAAAAAGAGACATACGGTACCAAGATCACACAGTCAGTTCCCATAATCAAATAGTAACAGCTGGCCAGGACAGGGGCCTTGCACAGTCAGCCTAAGGCACACTCAGAGAAAGGCCTATGGCCATTTATTAGCAATAGCAATCCTATATTTTATGGGGCCAGCTGATAAAAAAAATTGCTTCTCCCGTTCTCCTACATTAGCATACTTATTTCTGGAATCAAATCAAACTAATTTATGGTATGCTAAATGGGTTTCTATTGCTATGAGTCTGAGAGACCTCTGCTGTAGCTAGTCTTTGTAAATAAGTTGTATTTCAGTCCCTGATACATCATCCATTATGTCTGTCTAGGTATTACATCTACATTTTCACTCTTACCCAATACTTGAACACACCTCAAATTTTTAGTTGTAGAAAGTATCCCTGACTATATTTTGTAAATGAGGGCACAGAGAATATAAGAAACTAAGCCTCAGTCTAGCAATCCAGTATAAGGCATGCATAATTTCACACTTTATGTGTTTTATGTAGTATACATGACTGATTATTGGAGTTATAGCCTAAGAGATTTAATGCAAGTCAAGCAAGAAATACTTCGAAGATCCAGGAATAGAATCTAAATATTCTCAGTTATGCAATGTCTCTTTTCACAAGATTGTTCCAGTCAATATTCTGTGAAAATATTAGTAATATTATATACATTAATGTTTACCTTTACCTGTCATCAGACTTCCTATCAGCTATGTGACACCCTCTTCCTGTAATGGACAGGGAAACACTTATTAGGGTTTTTCAGTTTGTGGTAGTCATAACTCCCATCTGGTTGTTTCCTTTCTCTTCAAGATTTTTACATAAATATGATACAAGCTCAATATTTGGTATTTCAGAATTTTGAAAAGCAGTGAGATTTTCCTTTTCAAAAAAACCCCAAACAAATGAACAAACAAACAAGCAACCACAAAAACAAAAACACAAAAACCAACCCTCCCTACTGCCCCCATAATATTTCACAAGGTAAAGTTCTTCAAAATGAGTTAGGAACTTCTTTTCATCTCATTCTGTGTAAATCTGTAACCTATGATCTTAAGGAGGCCATACCACATTTTTAGTGAGATGGTGTTATTTAGACCACAACAGAGCTATTCAGATGTATGGTCTTTGAACTGCAGGTTTTCAGGTCAATATCCAGTACAAAAAAAGCCCTAATTATTTTATTTTAACCATATCTCCCTGAGGTTTTTTCCCTGTAGCCTCTTCCAATATTCCATTGCTTCAGTCTTGATACAGCACTCATGCAAGGTATTTTAAGATCAGTTACCAAGGCTATCATCAGCTTGCTTTCCATTATCTTGTCCTTGCAAAGGATCTTTCATCAGATTTCCTCTTCTGTAAATCATTATGCAGAAACGAAATAATTTGCTATTCTTAGTTATATCTTTAGTATCAAACTTTCATTTTCCTCCATAATATCCACATGTAATGCTGAATAAAGATTTGAGAACTTCATGGTTTGTAGATTTGTTGCAATCCAAAAGCAATAAAAGACAATTTAGAATATTTTCTGAAGTTTTCAAAGAGATGAAATAAAATTAAATCTTGAAAAATCATCAGTTATATTAGAAAGTATAAACAAAACCAAATTATGACATTAAATAAATGTGAAACTACAGCTCATATTATGGTCTAGATAAAATTGAGAAACATCTGTCAAAATTCTATTTATACCAGGGTTTATTGTTTCAATAAAAATTAAATTAATTTTATGAGATAAAACAAGATCTGCCATGCTGTTAATTGGAATTAAAGAAACCCAAAGATATATACCCAACACAATTAGCAAAAAAAGTGTAGTTACAAATAAACTCTTACCCTTAATTATGAATAGTTTTATCTGGTTATATTTACAATGGCCAGTTGTTTTATAATCTGTGTTGTAAGATGATCAGTGGTAATATTTATACATCAGTCCATGGATTAGTTAAGATGTTGATGTAACAGCTAACTAATTTTCATTGTAAACGCTCCATTGTCTCATTCTAATTCCGTAGAAAATGACATTGAGATGAGTCAAGTGTCATTGAAGGGTTTTAAAGCATGAGTTTGTCAGCTTTCTAATTCTTGCTCTAAGTACAGCTGTCTCAGGGGATGAGAACTATCTATTTTAGATCCTGATAACAGGAAATGGTAATGCATAGGTTTTATCTTTTGGTACCTGTTTCATTCTACTTTAAACTTCAATTGCTTGACAATGAAATTGTCATTCTTTATGTGGTATGTTGGACATGGTGCCCTCTGGAAATTGTCAAAGGTTCTAAATGAGATGGGCTGATTAAAATAAAATCTTTCCTGGCTTGGGAAGGAGGAGCTGGGGATTTGTCATCTAGATCAAGTCTATTTAACAAAGTGGTACTGAACACAGATGAGTAGGTTAGATCTTTCAGCTTTGAACTTGTGTTACAGTTGAGTTTCCTGAAAAAAAAGTCCAGCATTTTGAGATGTGAGGAAACACAAGAAGAAAAGTAGAAAGAAAATTGGGGTTATAATTACCCCAAACTTTAAAATGCTAATAGTCAGTACCATTCTATCTCTGTTATAGGATGATGGAATCCAGTCTCAAAGTACCCATCTGAAACAGCTGGTCACCATTCAACACAGGTAGTGTTGAGCCAGAGGAAAGGAAAAGATAAGCTTTGATGAAATAGCTTACATCAGAAGCATTGATTCTTCAAGCATTAAAATCCATCAGCATTAAAACAGGTTAGAGATTGAAGAATCACCCTAAAATGCTACGTTAAAATATGTGTTTTATTCTATCTTTGTTCATGATTCAGAAAAGACTCATAAAATAGTTTAAATAGATGCTTCAACATAATAATCCAGAAAGGGCTCAGTTACATATGATTTTTGAACTCTCACAAGAACTTTTTTTCTTAAAAACCAATGCTGACTGTAATTCCCACTTCAAAGATCAAACTCATAAAATAACTTTTTTGCTGCCATAAGCCTTGGGAAGAACAGTCAAGTGTATTTTTATGATATAATTTTGATATCAAAAATTTGATTGACAGGAATTTTGTCTAGACTAAAGTGTTAGAGATGACAAACAATTTCTCTTCAGCTCTCAGTTTTCCAATTTTCAAATAAAAGTGTATATGTAATAGAGTTGATCATAGAATTTGGGTTTTTAAAATATTTTTGTAAATTTAATAGACAGAGATGGAATACATACTCACTTTAACAAGTGATTTTTAAGCTGTTTATTAACTGTATTATCTTTAGTATGTTTTGAGTGGTATAATAATCTATTGTAAGTGCAACTTGCCCTCACTCTCCCTCAAGGAATTTATACAAAGACTATTCTAATTTATGTCATCTTAATCAAAACTTTCTCTTTAATGAATAAGCCATTCTGCATTTTTCTGTACAAACATTGAGAGCAGACAGCCTTCTCAAGATTTCATTATTTTTAGTAGGTTGTGTTACACTGAATAAAAGAGATTTTTAATTTACTGTTTTCAGAAGATGATGTCCAGTTTAGGTTGTTTTTTGAGGTTTTATTTCAGGCCAACATGGAGATTCTTTGTCATGTTTTCGTGTTGAAAACTGATTTCACAGAAATGAGAATGGAAACAACAGATGACTAAGCTAGGTGTTGAGGGTAGGAAGGATCTAGAGTGATTTGGACAGGCTGGATAGATAAGCAAAGAACAGTTTTAGGAGGTTCATCCAGCGCAAGTGCTGTGTCTTGCACTTGGGTCTCAACATGCATCACTACAGGCTTGGGGAAGAGTGGCTGGAAAGCTGCCCAGCAGAAAAGGACTTATGTGTGCTGGTCAACAGCCAGCTGCCCATGAGCTGTCAGTGTGCCCAGGTGGCCAAGAAGGTCAATGGCATCCTGGCCTGTATCAGAAATAGTGTGGCCAGCAGGACCAGTGAAGTGATTCTTTCCCTGTACTCAGCCCCTTGATTCCTGTGTTCAGTTTTGAGCCCCTCTCTCCAAGAAAGACATTGAGATGCTGAAAGATATTCAGAGAAAGGCAACAGAGCTGCTGAAGGGTTGGGAGAACAAGTCTTACGAGGAGCAACTGGGAGAGATGGGATTGTTTAGTCTGGAGAAAAGGAGTCTCAAGAATGGACCTTATTGCTCTCTTCAACCACCTGAAAGGAGAGTGTAGCAAAGTGGATGTTTTCTCCCAGGTAAGAAGTGATAGGACAAGAGGAAATGCCCTTGAATTGTGCCAGAGGAGGCTGAGATTGCATAGTAGAAAAATAGGGTGGTCAGGCATTGGAATAGACTGCCCAGAGAAGTGTTGAAGCCACCTTGCCCAGAGGTGTTCAAAGGTTGCGTGGATGTGGCACGTGGGGACACGATTTAGCGACCATGGCATTATCAAGTTAAGCGTCAGACATCAGACTTGATGACCTTAGAGGTCTTTTCAAACCTTAGTGACTATATGATTCAAACCTTCGTCTGGAGAAGAAGCCAGTCATTGGACTACTTTAGAGGAAATTCATACATAAACCCCTCTGTCATTAAGCTTAGCAGTTCAGTTTACAGCTGTGGATTCTTAGGAATAGCATCTGGTTTAGGCACATTATTGGTTTAAGGTAAGGTCAAGAGCTATAGTACTCCAAACTCAAGTGAAAGCTCTTCCATTTCAGAGAAAGCCTCTATCCCCAAACCCAAACTGAGATGTACTGCGAGCATTTTGTTTTAAGTCAGATTTTCCATTATTTGATTGGCAGAAGTAATATAAAGTTTCAGCTTTGTTAACATTTTTTGGTTCTGGTGGTATATATATTAAATTCTGATAGCAGTTGTGTGGCTGTATAGACAAAATACTTTTTACTACTTTTTCCTAAAACCTACTTTTTTACTAACACATACTACTGTCATTAAGAAATCCTTTGTTGTCATTTCTGTTCATTATTCATAACTATGTAATTGAGTAGCTATTAATAAATCTTTATTACTAAAAATATCTTGCAAACCTTCAATTTCTACTATTTATTTAGATCAATTATCTGATGGACTACAGCATATCCCAACCTAACAAGTCCTGACTTTTGATTTGAATTAAAAAAATGGGAGACAATGTTTTATTAAAAAAAAAAAAATCATGAAAAAAATTAAACAGAAATACTATTTTTTGGTACAAAAGGATTACATTTTAGTTATTCATATAATTTCAGGATTAGGACCTTCTGGTTGAATTAATGCTGAAGATGTTGAAAAATATACATGTAATTTTTTTCTTCCATATGATTATTTACTTACCAGTTTTAGCATTGAACACTAACCAAATTATTATTCCACAAATACATATATATGAACTTCCCATTCTCAGAAGAGATTATTGACCTCTGGCAGCGAAGAAAATTTAACAGTTTGCCATTGTAGTAAGAAAGTTGAAAAACCTAGGAAAAACTGGGAACTAGCATTTTGGTTTGTACTAGCTTTCTTTCCAGAACTTAGAGCTCAGTAATCATGTGCACTAGACAGGAAAGAAAATTAGTGTAGACTATGATTTACGGTACATCCTGTAGGAATTACTATGCAGAAGGCTTGGCACAGCAAGGTATGGACTGTGCCATGGCTGCCTATTTTCTCACAGAATGAGTGTTCTAGGGTTCTATCCTTTATCACTGCATTGAGCACAGTTAGCTGATGCAAAGGGTGTCAATGAACATCAAAATTTTTCCTCAAAGCAAGCAGAAATAGGGAAAAAGACATATGTGAGATAGCAGTCTTCAGAGAGCAAACCAAGCATTCCAGCACGTACACATTTTCCTCCATCTATAAAAAAAAAGGAGAAAAATAAAAAGGAGAAAAATGCTCTGTCATTAATTTCCTTTTTCTTTTTTCGCTCTCGCTTTTTTTTTTTTTTTTTTTGTTTCCTAAGAAGCTTTCAGATTATAAGAAGTCCTTTAAGTACATAAAATGTTTCTAATGTTAGGAGCTAGACAGTTACACAAAGTAATTAGTTTGTTTTTAAATTTTTTATTCATTCTAATAAATAACTGCCATCCTTTAATGAAGGATGATGAAGAGCTGGTTATTCTGTCACTGTAACTAAGGGGGTTGATAAGAACCTGTAGGGAGCACTTTCATACTAAAGCTGCAAAATACGAGCAAGTATCTTTCCCTCATGATATCACTCAAGCAAAATCACAAGCCTGATGTATAGGGATAAAAGGAAGAGTAAATTGGGTGTTTTCTACTAGTCCTATCCCATTGGTTATGAAGCACAACAAATCAGTGAGCTGTTTTCTAACTACTTGTTACATGCTGGGATTATGTTATCGAATCCCATTCCATTTCTCTTCCACCCTACAGTTAGTCTTTCAGTTCCTAGATTAAATCCTATCTTAATCCATAGCTGAGGGCTCATTTTTAATTTCTGTGCACTGTTAGTGCCCTCCTCTGGATTTTTTCCAGCTTGTCCACATTTTTTATATTATTCAAGACTTCAAAATTATTATCTTAGTGCCCAGAAGCAACTGCATTATCATCAGATTCAAAGAAAAAAAAAAAAGAAAGAGGAAATTAAATTGCCTGTTATGACATACATGCAGCATTCTTCATAATAAATCTCAAATTTCCTGGGTTTGCCATTGCTTTAGATTTCTGATTCCCAATCAGGTTTTGATATTTGATAGCCTCTCGCTTTTTTTCAAAAATACTGATAATTTGCGTTATCACCCATTTAAACTGTATTTTTTTTTCTCCTCCTTAGTGAAGTCATTTTCTTTTTTATCTATCTTAAAATTTCTAAAAATGTATTATTGTTATCAACCATGCCCCAAATTTATAATTCTGAATTTTGATCCTTCTTACTGGTTGCTTTCACCTCTTCCAGTATGATGTAATCCACACGTTTTATAAACCTTTTCTCTATTCCATCATTCAGCTTGTTAGAGAAAATATTTAGTAAAACAATCTCAATACATGCTTTGTAGGATTTTAGTTGAAATGCTCTATCAGTCTGATGACAAGACATTGAAAAGTAAGTTTTATAACTGTTTTCAAAGAAGTAGAACTTTCATCTATATCACTCAAGAGGCTCTTTGCCACATTTTTGTCTTGATAAATTAATTTTGTATCTTTATCCTTTTAAACGTGTATAATAAATTGCATAGTTTGTTCAATATCTGTGTAGATATTAAAGTTGATTGGGCTACATTTTACCAGAACCTCATTTTTTTTTTCCTTCTCTGACTGTTGAGGACTGCTTTTTGAATTCCAGTATCTTTATTCAATTAATTTTCTTCCTTCTCTCAGAATACTGAGGTATTTCTTTGTTTTTACTTTGACAAAAATTACATTACAACTTTAGATTTTCAACTGGTTTGTTGCTTTTAACTGGAATAATTCTAAACAAGATGTATCTCTGTAAACTAGTATTTTACAAACCAAGGAACAAGTTTTTTCTATCAGGTTCCAGAAAAATTTTGGACTTTGTGTCCTGTAATATTGATTGGAACAGGTTCCTGGAGATGTAATTAAAACATCATTTATATAAGTTTGATATTCAGTCAATCAGCTTCTAATTTTTCTCTAATTTTCAAATGGATTGTCTGTATAATACAGTAATTTTCATTTTTTCCATAAATGAACTACCATGTCAGAATAGATAGACTAGTTTGCATTATTTTCATTGAATTTGTGTTGTACTAGTTAGGCTGAAAAATCAATTTATTTCCTTATGCTGGTCATAAAATTGTTTGGTTTTTATGATAAATTTTGCATGTTTTTTCATAGCACTTTTTTTTTTTTTTTTAGTGAGTCCATTGACAATAATTTTTGGCCCTCTGTCAACCTGTAAAAAGATATTTTGTTGAAAACTCTTAGCTAACTCAGTGTAACTAACAATCGCTTTTATAAAAAACCAATGATCATGGAAAAGCACATAACTAGGCAGTTTCTTACACTGATAAAAATATAAGAATAAATTATTGTAGCACTATTAGATTATAAATAGAAGAGGAAGATGTTATTTTCAAGCTTTTGCATAGTCTATGTATTACATTAAAGTGGCCTTTAAACCATTTTGTTTTTAGATTTGGCTGCCCATCATAATGAAGAACTAATTTGGGTACCAAAACCTGCTATAGCTGCATCTGCATGGGTTGTTTGAAGTAAATAGACATCCTGAGAAGCATAGTAAGCTTTGAATAAAAAAGAATCCTTAGGATCATCCTAAGAAAAATTGGGATTTTTTTTAGGTCAGGTTTTTTAGGGTGCAAATACAAAATATGAATAAATGCTACACAAAAAATTCCTCCATCTTCTCCTCCAAAAATGACAACAATTATTAAGGAAACTTCCCTGTCCAAACATCCAGGATCCACACAGCCACATTTGCAGCACCTGAGCTGGGACCGAAGCCGGTCCACAGCTCCACAGCTGCAGACCCCACTCATACACAGTCTGATCAGCTTTCCTCACCAGCTTGACAACAGGTTTCCCAAGGCAGAGTCTCGAATGTCCCTATCCTTCTAATAGTTTAACCTTGGTACAATAACTAAATAAAGTAACAGCTCAAGCTGGTGCCTCTAAGGAGGGGCCCCAAACAAAGGAAACCCTGGGCTTCCATACCCTCACAGCCTCAGTGAGATAGTCTGGGGTTGTCGGCTCCTGCCACCTCTCTGACTGTCCGGTCACCTGGCTGGGCCACAGGTCCCTGTGCCCTCTGTTCTGCAAAGGGTCAGCAGTTCATGGCCTCTTGCCTGGGCCTTGGAGTCCCTCAGAGCTCAACCTGCAGCTCAAACTGCAGCTGCACTGTGGGCTACCAGCACTGAATGTTTTCCTCGACAATATTCACTTTAATTAGCCACAGAAACTAATCAAGGTTTGAGCTGATAGGCAAACTAGCAGTATGCTTGCTGAACTTGATAAGTTAGATGCCAATTTATGAATTCTAGGCTAATTCTTACATAGCTAAAAGCAAGTCTTTAAACATGCCATGTTTTTTCAAACTGGCTGATAGTGTTCCTAAAACAAAGTAGAGAGGAATTTACCTATAGGCTTAAGAACATGATTCAGCTGACCTACCAAACAAGGCTGCCAGGTCCCAAAGACTCTCACGTTTAACTGGCATGTTGTTTTCTTTTTGTAAACACATACTCAATGCTTACTGCCTACACTTTAATATGATTTAGCAATAAGTACAGAAGTATGAAAAGTATCTATAATACACTTGGGGGTCTTGACGTTATGGGCGTGTTCTAAAAAACACTTAATTCACACTGATATTAAATTCAGCTCAAAATACAGCTAGAGGCATAAAAAGTAGAGCTTCACCACAACTTACTATAAGACGTGTGATATTCTGGTTGTTAGAACACTTAAATCAGATTTTTGAGGTTTGGGTCTCCTAAATCAGCAAGATACACTCTCCAGTCCCTTAGGCACTCCATTTTTTCAATTGTCAGCTAGTGACCAGCATACAAATCTGACACACCTTGGCACCTTCTTTTTTCTTACTGTCTTAACAAAAAATTGCCTTTTTCTTGGTGAGCACTGAAGAGTTTTACGAAAGCACATAAGCCTTTTATGCAGTAAATGGAGAAAAGAAAATACCTCACTTTTGCAATACTATTTTTCATATTTTTTTCACAACTCTGTTACTGCAGAGGGAGTCAAAGTCCTGACTCAGTATTGTAATAGGTTAGTTGTATAGTTGAACTGTTCCCTGGGGGAGAAGGAGAGTAGAAACAAACAAAAAAATAGGCAGATACCCCTATGACTATTTTTCTATAATCTTCCATGAGGTGCATAGCACAGTAGCATATTTAAATATTACAGATACGGCTTGCAACATTAACTGGCAGCAGTAAGTGGTACAAATAGCTTGACTTTTTATACAGCTTATGCTTCTATAGATGCTTTCCACATAGAACACAAAATATAGTACAGGCAGAAACTTGACTGACAACAGAATGTAGACAGGCCAAAGACCTGACTGCATCAAAAAAAAAAAAAATTATTTATATAAATTTTGATAATCTATATGTAAAGTTTATATATTGTCCACAAACATATTTTATATTTTTTTAATAATCTTTCTCTAAAAACAAATTCTTTGGTACAAAGAGTCTCTTAAGTTTTACTACACTGTGTTAAATATATGTTCTGTATATGTTCTTATAGCCTAATAGATATTTCTTCATATTTTTTTGTTATCCATAAAAATGACCATAAATAATGCTCATTGCTTCTCTAAAAACATGTCAAGGTTGATAGCCCAGCTGAAGTGCCTCTATATGAATGCAATTTACCTAGCAACAAACAGGAGGATCTGGAAACCGCTGTACAAGTAGAAAGCTACCATCTAATTTCCGTTACCGAAACATGGTGAGATGTTTCCAGACACAACTGGAGCACCGCAGTCGATGGCTGTAAACTGTTCAGAAGGGACAGGCAATAAAGGAGATGTGCGGGTGTGTTGTCGCCTCTATAAGAAAGTGGGTTGACTGTACAGAACTGGCTTTGAGAAACAACGATGACCAGGTGGAGAAATTATGGGTGTTAAGATCTTCTGTGGTCTTGACAGCATTTGATACAGGCAACAGTGCTCTTCACATCCCTACATCGGGTAAAAATAAAGGGCTAAGCCAACAAATGAAGCCTTGTGGTTGATATTTACTACAGGCTACCTAATCAAGGGGAGCCTGTAGATGATGCATTCTTACTTCACCTACAGGAACCACCAAACTCTCAGGCCCTGATGCTGCTGGGAGACTTCAATCACCCTGACACCTGCCAGAAAAGCAGGACAGCTGCCGTAAGCTGTAAGTGGTCCAGGAGACCCTTGGAGTGCCTCTGCTTAATCCAGGTGATAACCAGCCCCCTGAATTTTAGGAAAGCAAACAGGAATTTCTTAAGGAAATACTGGATGAATTCCCTGGGAAATTGTTGTCAGAGGCAAAGGAGCTGAACTGGGCTAGGAGCTCTTTAGGGACATTTTTCTCATGCCACAAGACTTTTTGATTTTTGTGTGTAAAAAATCAGGCATGGAGGGAAGGAGACCAGCATGACTAAGTAAGGATGGTCAGACTAAGGTGTAAGAAGGAAATGCACAGGCAGTGGAACGAGGATCAAGTATTATGGGAAGATGCCTGGACATGAAGGGATTGGATCAGGACAGATAAGGCACAGTTAGAGCTAAATATGACGAGGGATGCAAAGAAAATAATCACAGAATCATAGAGCGGTTTGAGTTGGAAGAGACATTAAAGATCATCCAGTTCCAACCCCTCAGCCATGATCAGGAACACCTTCCACTAGAGCAGGTTGCCAAAGCCCCATCCAACCTGTTCATTTCTGTACCTGTGCTCTGTTTCTGCTTTAACATGTCTGTGTCTCTCTTGTACTGGTGGCCTTCAACCAGAAGCAGTACTCCATGTGGGGGTCTCACTAAAAGAGAGGTGCAGAATTACCTCCCTCAACCTACTAGAATTAGTTCTTTTCAAGCAGCTGGGGATGCTTTCAATACTTAGAGGGACCGTACATGCATGATGCAGAAAGACTTTTTGCAAGAGTATGTAGTGACAGAATGATGGGCAGTGGTTTTAACTGAAAAAAAGTAGGTTCACATTGGACATAAGGAAAACATTTTTTACAATAAGGGTAGAGAGAAATAGGATCAGGTTTCCTAGTGATATTGTGGATGCCCAGTACTTGAAAGTGTTCAAAAGCAGATTGGATGGAGCTTTAACAAAACTGACCTAGCAAAAGATATCCCTGCCCATGGAATTGGACTAGATGATCTTTAAAGGTTCCCTTCAAACCCAAACCACTCTATGACCATAGAGATATAAACACATATTCTGATATTTAACAACAGGGCGTTTTTCCCATGTCTTATGGAAAAAGTCTTGTGATCCTAACATAAAGAAATAACTAACGGATGTTGGCTGCTAATTGTCTTAGATTTCATTTAGCTTTGCTTTTGAGGTATCTAAACTGATGTACTTGATTTAGAATGTAATCTGTTGGATATTATATTCTGAAAGGTAGTCTTAGACTAACATAAAATATACAGATAATGTAAAATCTTAATTTAGTAACAAGCAGCAGATAGCAGAGTGCATGTCAGGTTATACTAGGATCAGTAATCTATATACAGAATGAAACAGAAGCATAATAATAGTACAATCTTGTTGGTGCTTGGAAACTACATGTCCTGAGATGAACGCTGAAAGACCAAAATAAGTAACTGTGAGTAGAAGCTGAGTTAATAGACAGCTCATAATAATCGTGGGACATAATAACCGTTCTAAAATCAGCATAGGGGTTTCAAAGTTTATTTTCATCTAATTCTGACAGTTGAATCTTTTGCCTTACCATGTATTCTTATATTTTAACTCTGAGACATGCACTGCTCTTCGTGGTCCTTAAAAGCTTTATTCATGGTATTCAAAATCAAAATTTTATATGTAACTTTTCATTTGAAATTATTTGTCTTTTAAAATTCTACTTTAAATGATTTTATTTATTTGAAAACCCCACCACAGTACACAGAGATAAATGCATATAACAAAAGGTAAGTATCTGAAAAATAGACATTCTTTTACAAAATTAGCATCTGTCAACATGAAAGTTAGACCTATAGTAGCCTATCCAGGAAAAAAAAAAAAAAATCTCTTGCTAAGAAATACAAGACAAAGAGAGATGCTCATTTATAAAATGTAGTATGTTTAAAGAGTTTATGATATTCTTTATCTATTTTTTATAATTATTATAACCATTTCGCTATCCTTATGTAAATCTTGCCTCTGAATCCCATGTTTTCACATATACAGCACTGAGAATTCTACAGTTCCCACTATTTTAGAGCACAAGCTAGTAGTTACATTTAAATTTAAATCCTAAAGATTTTAAATTTTGTACATTAAGCAGCCTAGAATATTGTAATAAGCATTTAATAGCATAAAATCATTTTCTTTTTTAGATTAAAGAAGCTTTTGAAATTCAGTGGGAGTATTTCAATAAGTTGACTGATTCTTTCTTTTATGTTCTTTATTACTTGATAGCATGGTAATAGGCCTTAGGAGACTTCCTACCACTGCATTAGGAAAAAAGTGAAATTATTTGATTAATCTATATGACGGATTTTGCTTATAGAATGAAGGTAACATGTTCCCTGTATTCTAAGGAGAAAAGAAAAAAATGTTACAGTTCAAATTCAGAGTGCCATCTAGTGCTGAATAGAAATGTAAAAAAGTAACCATATTTAACCTGAACACATATATCTCTTAAACCAATATATGTCATCAAGATCACAGAGTACATTACAAGAAATATTTTTTAAAACTATGATATATTGACTCTTGAAGAAGCTGCAGAAATTTGTCTGGAAAATCTCTTCTATACCACGGTATTTACAGTTCAAAATATCTGACAGCATAACATAATAAATTCAAGTATTTCTTTCCAGTATGCAGAAACTGTTTCATATGAATTCATTATGGTCTCCTATTCTATCTTCCTTCCTTGATCATCTATAACAGAGAACACTAACTTATTTTTTTAATTAGTTTTTTTCAGTTGTGGAACACAGTTGCTGCTATGTTGAGTTTGTTTTTGAAAGGTATTGAAGCTATCAATTTCTCTTTTTTCATATATCTGATTGGACTCCTTTGTCAATAAAGTATATTTCTTGGGAATTTCTCCTCCAGTGCTAATAAAAAAAGAAAATCCTATTTGACTGAAACACATCAGTAGGATTGTTTACATTATTTATTTTTGTTAGTTTGTTTTAAAGTTTAGAATTGAAAAGCACAGCAGGATCCAGAAAAAAAATATTTTTCTGTAAGGTCATGTTTGGAAAAAAAAAAAAAAA
>VZTE01001014.1:147041-217547 GCA_013397775.1 Eulacestoma nigropectus
AGATCCTCACGGTGACCAGCTAGTTCCCAGAATTGGCACAGCAGGGCGAAGCAGGCACGGGCAGGGAAACAGGACCACCGAGAAGAGGGCACGAAGGCGGGAGCAGAAGGGGCCAAGCTGGCCCTCCAAGCCACCCAAAGCAAAAAGACCTCCTGGTGCTGCGGCCAGCTGCTTTTATGTGCCCCTAAACTCGTTCCCCAATTCAATTTCACCAGTCCGTTTTTGGTGGGTATTTTCGGCGGCCATCCAGGTACTTGCCTTCACCAGCAAGCGTGTGTGTGTGTGTGCGTGTATGTGTGTGTGTGTGTGTAGCAGGGTGGGGGGGAGGTGGGGGGCTGCTTGCAGTCTAATCATGGAAGTTTTCTCTGCCCTGATTGGCTCCCAGGTGAAGCCTCTCTGGGGACAAGGCAACATAGTTTTTTTATAGGAATTTTCTTCACCTCAGTTGTGACATATGTTGAGGCATATATATTGGTCCCTCTCACTGGGTTAAACCACAACTTTAATATGTCAATTGATAATACTGAATACATGCAAACATATACAGGGAACCTATGGCAGCCAGAAAATCTCTTCTGCTGAATTCCCTTTCTTATACCCCTGAACTGGTCAGGGTTTTTCCAGCTGAAGAGGATGGAGCCAGACTCTTCTCTGGTGCCAAGCAATAGGAAGAGAGGCAACAGGCAGAAACTGATGTACACAAAGTTCCACCTGAACGTGAGGAAAAACTTATTTACTGTGTGAGTGACCACCCACTGGAAGAGATTGTCTAGAGAGGCTATGGGGTCTCCCTCACTGGTCACAATCCTGCTCAGCGTGCTCTGGCATGGCCCTGTTTGAGCAGGGAGATTGGGCCAGTTGACCCATTTTGGTTCCTTCCAACCTGACCCATTTTGGTTCCTTCTAACCTGACCCACTCTGTGATGCTGTGAACAAGTAAATTCTTTTAATTCCTGTACACTCACATATACAATACACACATACAGATGCTGACATATTAATATTCATATTAATAGATATTAATATATTAATTCATTGTATAACTCTAATGAAGTAAAAATATGCACTTGTGTTTTGAATAGAAAGATTCCTTTTTACTAATTCAAAAGTTGCTTGGTGGCATTAATATGAGCCCAAGGGAAATAACATGTTCCAATTAATCCTACTTAAGGCATTGTTATTTTTTCCAAGCCTTTTAAGTAATAACACTGCTCAGGCTAAGTAACAACTAATAAACTACTGTTTCTTCACTTCACTGTCTACTTAATAGACAGCCTCTGCCTTAAGGTAGTAACTAACAAGCTGGCAATTAAATGTCCAAATTCAATGAAATCAGTTTCAAAGTCTGAACAGAATTATATTTCAGGACTGCATAGAGGCCCCAGTCTATGTTATTATTTTTTTTAATACATGGAAAAAACCAATGCAGATACAATTTCAATTTATTATTTTCTCAATAGGAATGATTGAGTTCTGCAATTTAAAATTATATGATACCTTGTGAAAGAAACTCTAGAGATTTTATGGTTTTGACTTCCGTAGGGCAACTCATTAACCAAACCATTTTTTGCTGACATCTATTTTCCATTGAAATGCTTCATATCTTGTAAAATTAAAGGTAGACAAGATTCTCAAAACACAAAAGTGGTTTTACAGTTTAAATCTTATTATTAAAAGAAATGGGAGTATTCGGTAACTTTCAGCTACTTAGACATACATTAGTTTAGGTCATCTTTAGCTGTCACAAAGCTATTCATCTAAGACAGAGTCTAACTTACCTGTAGTGAGTACCTTTCTTAGATTAGGAGAAATCCATTAGAAGTGTCTCTCTTCTCTCTCTTTTACCTAAAGACAGCTTTCTATCTAGAATGCCTAGGCTTCTGGAGGGTAAACTTCCTTCTGAGCTATCTGCTTAACAGCACCAGCAAATATATTCATTATGGATAACCTGTGGTGTTGATAAAGAACAATGAATTATAAATATATTTAAATATAAATAAATATACTGGTTTTAATCAGTGCTCAATAGTCCTAATTATAAAAAAAAAAAAATCCTTTTTTAACATCCACTCCATTCTTCTGAGAGGGTTTAATTTTAATTTTTAACTTCAATTCTTATTTGATAGATATATATGACCTGTTTTATGGTTTTTAGTTGATCTCATCTTCCTAGCTTATGGTTCTGCTTGTCTTTTTTAAGGATCAGAGTTCTAGTTTCACTGGAAGCCTCGCAGTTCTTTTAACAGAAAACTTAATAAACCATCATACTCTAAAACACAATAGCCATGCCACTAATTTTCTGAAATTACTGCAGTTCGTCCCTCCTCTATGCACTCCCTTTAGATCTTTTCCAGATTAAGTATAACTTCACATTAAACATGAACTTACTCATTTTTTATATGGAAGATATTTTGCATCATCACCCTTTTCATGCTTCGGTAGACTTAAGTCTTCAGTTCCGCTATAGATATTGAAATAGCATAAAATTCTTTCTTTTTATCTTCTGTATTAATTCTCTAATAATTCCTATCGTGAATCTTTTAGGAACTACTGTACTTATATTTTGTATACAACTAACAATTATAATGTCAAGACCTCATTTAGTATGAAATCATCCAATTAGAACCAGTGACTGTGCATAAAAATATGTGATTTTCTATATCACTTTACACTTATCCTAATTTATTTTCATCTGCTATTCTTTTAGTACCTAGTTGGTATTCTGAAATTATTCTGCAGTTCTTCGTACTTGGCTTCATCTCTGCTACTTCAATAGCAGCTTTTTTTTTGCACTTCAGTATTTACCAGTTTTTGTAACTTTTGGAGTTATGCTGAACAGTCAGACTCAAGAATCATAGAATCATACAGTCATTGTTTGGGTTGCAGAGGACCTTGAAAGGTCATGTAGTGCAAACTCCCAACCAAAAGCAGGGACATCATGCACAGTCAGATTACTCAAAACCCCATACAAACTGACCTCAAACGATTCCGATGATGTGGCATCCATAACTTCACCAGGCAACTTGTTCCAGTATTTCATCACCTTAATTGTAAACAATTTATTTCTTATATCAAATTTAACCATATTCATTTTAAAGCAATTGTCCCTCATCCTGTGACTACAGGTAAAGTCTTACTTCTTCTTTCTTATAAGTGCCCTTTAAGTATTGAAAGGCTTCAATTAGCCTTCAATGGAGTCTCCTCAGAGATTTCTCTTCTCTAGCCTAAAAAACCCCAGTTCTCTCAGCCTTTCTTCACAGGCAAATTGTTCCAGCCTCCTGATCACTTTTGTGGCCCTCTTCTTGACGTACTCCAGTAAGTCCATGTCCTTCTTTTGTTGGAAGTCCCAGTGCTAGATACAATATTCCAAGTGGGATCTCACAGGAGAGGACTAGAGGGGTAGAATCACCCCCCTCGACTTGCTTGTCACACTGCTTTTTATGATGCCCAGGGTGGTTGCCTTTTTGGGCTGCAAGTCCACATTACAACCTAATGTCCAATTTTTCATCCTGCAATATCATTAAGTCCTTCTCTGCAGCATTGCTCTTGATTCCCTCCTTCCCCTGGGAGTCTGGGGAATTTGGGTTCCCATCTGCCTTTGTTCCCCTGTACTTATCTGGGCTTATTAAGATCGGTCTTCGATAGGCTGACGGCTCCTGCAATTAGCTTAGAAGTAGCCAGAACAATGAATTATTTGGGCTCTTACATCTGCAATTCTTTGTCCGTGCTTTTTTTATGGGTGGGCAGATGAGTTTTTATCACATAACCTAATGTAAACTGCAATTATTATTCAGGCATTTAATCCTTCACTTCCTATAGGATTTGGAGTAGATGCCAAATGTTTACAGAAAGCTGTTTCTTTTCACTTTCCTTTTCACTTTCCTTTTCCTGATAATTTACTGACCAGAAAAATCTGTGATGCAACCCTTCTCCCCCAACATAAAAAAGAAAAAGGAAAAAAAGCTTGCCAAAGTGGTGGAACTTTCTAAGCCTTGTTCATTCTGAGTAAAGATGGAAGAGAAATCCTTATACCTTCCAGCTCTGACATTATCTTCTCTGAACACTTATCTCAGGTTTTGGTCATCTACTGACCTTATAAAGCTCCCATCAAGCTTTGTTCACCTGGTCTACTTGAAGAATGACTTACCGTTATTTTTTATGCATTCTTCTAGTATTTCCTCAATG
The DNA here is from genome assembly GCA_013397775.1 of Eulacestoma nigropectus. Classification (NCBI taxonomy): domain Eukaryota; kingdom Metazoa; phylum Chordata; class Aves; order Passeriformes; genus Eulacestoma; species Eulacestoma nigropectus. The sequence continues at coordinate 151,227 of VZTE01001014.1, forward strand.
CTTCTTTTTGTACTAACCTACTGTGTTTTCAAATTTAACCTGTCAGGTTTTAAGAACGTCAAGGATTTTCTTTTTTTAAACTTGAATTTATTAACTTTCCTTCCCTGCTCTTTAGCAAGAATGTTTTCTTCAACATATTTTTTGGACTTTATCCTGAAGTAGTATAAATTGCTGTTGAACCTCCAGTAAAGTATCTTTTGAAATCTCCTGACATTTGAAAATGTTTTACCCTTTCCTACACTTTCTTTATCATCTTCTTTGTGAGCTTTATAACTTTCATGTAACTGACATTTTTTTTTTCTTCAAAATTAAATACAACAGACATAAGAGTTTCTGGCTTTTGGTAATTCTGGAAAGGCCTCGAATCTAAGTACATTGCAGTCATTGTTACAGATCAGATTTGGACAGTAATATTATAAATATTACTGACCAGGACCAGGTCCAAATAGACATACACAGCACAGACAGAAACATGTATTTGCATTTTCAGGTATCTATCTGCTCCATTCCTGAACTGCCTAAAAAATCAGCCTAATTTTCTCTTCCTAGTTTGTAGTTAGTAATTTTAACATGATGGTCGTCAACATCTGTGTTTTCTTTCTCTGTGGCATTGATGATTTCATTCAGATTCAATATATCACTATTTGTGTTGCAATTCTCATTGACTAACTCATAAAATGGTGCTAGTATTACCTTTGTCCTAATCAGCAAATGAATTTCAGTGTTGTTGACATATGGAATATCCCTGAGTTTATTTTTATAAATAAAAATATTCTTTCACCAACCAAAGGAAGCTCTTGCTGGCATATATTTTACACCCAGTATCCTACAGATATATTTTTTCAACAGTTTCTATTATTACTATGAAGTCATTAACTGAAAACTAGGCAAAACAAAATGCATCTCAGTTATTAACTGCCAGAATGTTCAGGTGTTACTAAAAGCCATTCACTTTTGAATGTGGTTGATGTAGCTTGCTTGCATTTCAAACCTAATTATGTATAAGCTTGATGACCAAATCAAAAATGTTTCTGTCTTTTGGCAGATATCACCAGTGCAAAGGCATATGTTTCCACTTTCCAAACAAGAATGTTTGGAGACAATTTCTTGTCCTTCAAGAGACTTTCCTTTAAGCACTTTTTACATGAAGTTGAGTGTGTTAGCCTGAAGACAAAGCTGTTTTGTTCTCTGAACAGTTCTTTATGATTTTCTGCATCTCCCTTGCTTCTTTCTCAGTAACACTGATATTGTTCTAAATGGTGATCTGTTCAAACACATCTTTCGAAGCACTGCTGATATCCCTCTATTATTTCTTGAGTTCCTCTGAGAAAGCCACTCTGGTCTCAAGAGTTAGTTTTTTGTGTCAGAGGATGTAACCTAGTTACCTGGGTTCACCTTATTTTGCTGCAGGGAGAATACAATACAGTACAATAATCTGTAAGCATTTCAACTAACACATAACACCTACCTGGAAAATTAAGTGCATCCATATATTTATTTATTTAACATCTTTCTACTTTCTTGAGTCATTTTTCCACAGGGAACGTGTACACTGCTCTGTAAAACCTAAAAACTCTTCAGCATGAACTGACACCTTATTGCCTGTTTTTTTGACTAGATTCTTCCTAACCCATCACAAAGATACATATTTCTTTCTTTCTTTTTGTCAGGTGGTGCAATGCAAGGCTGCTCTGAGGGGGTTATTAAGATGGCATCTGAGGGTGACCCAGCACAGGCATTGTCTTCACTGACCAGGGTGAAGTCTCACAGCACCTGCGTAAAGGGATAAACCAGGGCCCAGGTGAGGCTGGGAGTGGCCTGTCAGTAGAGTGGGATAGAGATGGGTCCAGACCTGAGGCCAGAGACAGGTCGTAACACAGGTCCAAGGGGCCTATCCAGGACACAGAGTCCCCATAGCACTGGGGATGGCACTAGGCACAGGCACCCCTGCAGCATTGCTGGCACCAGTCTGGAGATCAATTGATCCCAACACCCATCAGAGGAGAGGAGAAAAAATCAGTCGCAGTTGAGAGGAGAAAACATCAGTCTCAAAACCAGCTATTTGAAAATACAGTAGACTAAAAGCCCCTCTGCAATTTAAGATAACAATTCCATTTCAACAGGACCAATCTTCATGAATAAAAGAACTATACAGCTGTAAACTGTTATTATTATTATTATCTTCAAAACCAGCAGCTTTATGCTCCAGCTATGCTGATTGTTTTCATCCTGTTTATAACATGCAGAGTTTGCATTAATTCATGAGAAAGGGTGCCATCTAACTCGTGGCCTTAAGTGTAGTTCAGATACTAATCTCATGTTGTCTATGTATAATTTCTAAAATTTACAATAAAAAATATTCTCTACTTTCCTCCACTCCTGGGGGAAAAAAAAAAAAAAAAAAAGCTGAATTATTAAAGGAGGAACTCTTAGTTTACTTTCTTTGGGGACTTTTTTTTGTCCGATAACAAAGTTATTACAGAATTAGCATCACATCTTAAGAAAGATTATATATATTAGTCCATGTGATAGTAAGTCAGATTTGAACTTCACAGTAAGTTAGATTTGAATTCCATCTCAGATAAAACAAATTTTTTATTTGGAAAAAAAATGTGGGGGATTGTCCCTTGCTACCTGCCAGGTGCCTGCTAAGACTCTTCATCATTCTCTCTTCTCATCAAGACACATTGAAAAAATGTGATTAAAAGCAACAGGGAGATCACTCACCAATTGCTCTCATAGGCAAAATCATCTTCACCTGGGGAAATTGATCTAATTTATTGGCGATTAATTATAATAGAGTAGGATAGTGAAAAATAAAACAAATCTAAAACTGCCTTCCTTCTACCCTTTCCTTCTTCCCATGCTCCACTTCACACCTAACTCTTCTATCTTCTTCCCTAAGGAGCCTGCTCTTGCTCCATCTCTCTGTGGGTTGCAGTTTGCTTCAAGGTGTATCCACCTGCTCCAGTATGGAGTCCTACGTGGGCTGTAGGTGGATATCTGCTTCATCACAGTCCTCATGGGCTGCTGAGGGACAATTTATGTCGCCATGGTCTTCTCCATGGACTGTAGAAGAATCTTTGCTTTTCTTACTTGGAACACCTCCTCCCCTGCCTTCACTGGCCTTGGTGTCTGAAGGGGCTGTTTCTTTCACATTTACACATTCAACTTTCTCACAGCTTCTGCACAGAGTATTTTACCCTTTCTTGAATATGTTATTGCAGGGGCACCACTAGTATCACTGGTTGGTTCATCTTTGGCCAGTAGCCAGTCTGTTTTGGAGTCAGATGGAAGAGGCTGTGTCTGACAAGGGAACAGCTCCTGATCTCTTCTCACAAAGGTCCCCTATTATCAAAATCTTGTCGTGTAAGCCCAATGAAATATCTTAAGCACAATGTTCAATGAATGCTTTTTAAAATCTATCTATTTTGTCTACAGTATTATATAATTAATTTTGTCTGTCCATAATCTATTTTACCTATAACATAAAATTCTACATAAAATAAATATAATGTATACATAGGCTAGGGGTATAAGACATATATATATTTATATTTTATATCTAGAAATGCAGCTATGGGTAGGAATCTTTGTTGCTAGATCAAAAGCAGATTTGGAGTGTAAACCAGCTGGTCTACTCAGAAGGGATTCAGCTGCTCACACATAAGTGCCTGATGTAGTCTGTGACTCTCTGGGCTACGCAGTACACCTGAATAGGACTAAGCTGTATGGCACAGCATTTTGATGAGATCTGCACCCTGTTGAAGTAGAAACCTTGAGGCCAATATATGTCACAGTACCTCAAGTGACAGTCGGCACCTATTTTTACGCACTGCAGCTGCACTTTTTTTCTCCACTAGCAGTAATAAAGACTTGATATGCTAGCTCGGATTACATATCCACATTTCAAAAGTTCAGAATTGGTGCAGATGAATTCTCTCCTCCAGCATTTTGTCTATCTTAAGTTATAGCAATTCTTTCTCTAGAAGCCTTCATTCTACCAGTTGTTCTTCTCCCCTAAGTTTAGGTGAAAAGGATTGAATAGGTGCTGAAGTGGTCTGTGGCCAAAGCTAGCTGGCCAGAATCCAACCCAAGGGAAAAACTCATGGGATGAAGTGCTACTGCAAAAGCAAATGAAATGGAAATTGCCTTTCAGTGTGTTTGCCTATGATACAGGTTTCTGTAAGATAAACTTTCAATCTACAGTTGGGCTAAACTATTAAACTACAGTGAAATTATGCAATATCATCTGAGAAAATATGAAAAAGAGAGGGGACAGACAGAGGAAGGGAATTCATGAGCATTTATAAATTTCCCTGATTTGCAAACATCCTTTACTCTCTTTTTACAGAATATCCTCCATATCCTTTTGAAGGTAGGAGAAACGAGGAATCTGGTACAAACTTACTCTTCCTTGGAAAGGAAAAACTAGCAGATTAGAAGAAAAAGTATGAGTCATAATCTGATTTTTTTGTAAAATAAAGAAATTAGAACATTGATTGACAGCACATCCTTTAAGAACTATTTTCAGGAAATTATATGGTTGCTCTCTAACTGTTCAGCAGCAGTCCCATGATTTGTATAATATGACAGCCACTTTCAACTATTTTCAAACTGAAATTACCTAAAAGTGACAATCTTTGCGTTTTTTCCTGCTTTGTTCTAAGAAACATTTTTAAAATATCACCTTTCAGTATGAATTTTTTTTTTATGAATATAACCATTTAAAGAGGGTGAGAAGGCTTAGGCCATTTTCTTTTAAAAATTGTCAATCACCTGCCTCTTTCCATAAGATAAAAGGAAAGTATGGATAAAAGGAATGATGTTGCTTTAATAAACACTAATTTCAACCTGTGCATACCATCTGTGAAAGGGAATAATATGGCAGTTTCATTTCTCATGCTGTAATGAGCTGTTAAAAGTGGAACAAAGCTAGTTATCATCATATTTTTCAATTTGGCCAGCTGCCAGTGTTTATGGCATTTAGTAATTCAATCATTTAATAGCTTAAGGTTTCAAACTGCTTAAACCCCATCCAATTTAGTGTAGGTTTTAGATGACTGAGTCCAAATAATGATTTGGTCTGTCTTCTTTTCAAGACCTCCCAGTATTCCTCTAACTTCATTGGACATTTTCTTATTTAGCCAGAAAGTTCCTTGAATATCTAACTGTAGTCACACATAACTATTCTGGAGAGACAGATGCTAGATGTATTTAGGGCTACAGCCAAGCTTGTGTGTACTTTGTCGATAATAGATTAATGGAAATGAGTTGGATGCTAGATATTTTCTTATCTTGAGGAAATTTGGACCTACATCTTCCATATACTGGAAAAGTGTCTGTGCTGGTTTTGGCTGAGGTAGAGTTAATTTTCTTCACATGTATGGGACTGTGTTTTGGTTTCATGCTGAACACAAGGTTGCTGATTTTTTATTTTTTTTTTTTTTTAATTGCTGAGCAGGGCTTACACAGAACCAAGGACTTTTCTGCCTTTCGTACTGATATGCTGGCAAAGAATTTGGGGATGCATGGGAGGCTGGGAGGAGACACAGCCAGGACACGTAATCCAAGGGGTATTCCAGACCATATGACATCATGCTCAGTATATAAATCTGGGGGGAAGAAGGAGGAGTGATAGTGTTTGTCTTCCCAAGTGACCATTATGTGTGATGGGACCGTGCTGTCCTGGAGATGGCTGAATACCTGCCTGCCTGCCCATGGGAAGCAGTGAATGAATTCCTTGTTTTGCTTTGCTTGTGTGTGAGGCTTTTGCTTTCCCTACTAAACTCTCTTTATCTCAACCCATGAATTTTCTAGCTTGTATCCTTCCAATTCTCTCCCCTATCCCATTGCTGGGGGAGGGAGCAAGCGGCTGCGGGGGGCCTGGCTGCTGGTTGGGGTTAAACCATGAAAATATCTTAGTTACCAGGCAATGAAAAAAAGTCTTGTTATAGTTTGCTTGTTTGATTGGGGGTTTTTATTCTTTGTTTATTTGGTTGGGTTTATTTCTTCTGTTACCTGCTAATACTGTTCTCTGGTGCAGCCTAATCATTAAAGATGCACAAATTCTGATGATAGACTCTTTAAGAAGTCAGACGTCATGCCTGTATCACAAGTCAAACCATAGCAAGCCCAGATTAGCAGCAGCAGTTATCAAATGAGGTACCTTGGAGGGGAGTGTCTGAAGGGGTTTCTGAACCCCTAACATCCTTGGGCTGTGTGTATGGAGAGATCAGGCACCAGCAAGGATGAAAATCTTCTGAAGGACACCAAAGATGCTGGGTCTGTGGCCTCACCAAACAGACTGCCTGATCCCAGAGTCTTGCCCCCAGCCATAATCTCCCCTTAGGAAATTCTAATAATGGTGACCACACAATAGAATGTCATGTCTTCTGAGCTTCCTGTGGTACTTGCACCCAGTGCAGCTACCCAAACAAAGCTCCCAAGGGAAGCAGCTATCCAGGTTTCTGGATGCAGAGTGTGTCTGAGGTTTCAACTTGTGTCTGAGAGCAGCAGAAGGAATGACTGAGAGATGTGCCCAGATAGAAGAAAGAAGTGAAACAGGTTGAGGAGTATCCAGAATTCTGAGATGATGATTGACTGGTGGAACCACACTTTGCTGTCTCTGGGCATCTACCTTGCCTTCCCAGATGCATATACACAACAGATGGGAGGTTCTGGAGCTGCAACTATTGTTTTGGAAATCTGGAGGGTTGCCATTCAAATGAAAACCAGGAAATATTTATTTTTCCAGTTTTCAAGGACAAGAAGGAAGACCCTGGTAATGATAAGACTTTCAGATTCACTTCCGTGTTTGGTAAAATTATGTATAGAATTATTCTGGGAGTTATTGAAAAGCATTGGAAGATAATGCAGTCATTGATCAAAGACAACATGGTTTCATGAAGCAAAAATTATGCCTTATTAACTTACTATGCTTTTATGATAAGTTTATCCATCTAGTGAATGAAGGGAAGGCAGTGGATGTGTTTGTTTTTTTCTCTCTGGTGTCCAGTGAGAGGATGTGAGGGAATGGCTTATGGCTCTGTCTGGGACCACCACTGAGACTCTGATCAAGTGCTAGAACAAGCTTCCCGGGAAAGTGGTCATGGCCCCAAGCCTGCTGGTGCTCAAGAAGAATTTGGACAATGCTCTTAGCTCATAGAATTGTAGAATGGTTTGTGTTGGTAGAGACCTTAAAGGTCATCTAGGTCCAACACCCAACCCACACCCATCCCCCCATAAGTTGCTATTAAGACTCCCTGGATCCTTCTTTTCTCCAGGATAAACTGTCCCAACTCTCTCATCCTGTCTTCATAGGAGAGGATCTCCAACCATTTGATCTTTGTGGTCCTTCTCAGCACAAATGGTTTAACTTTTATGTTGTCCTGTATGGGGTCAATGATCCTCATAGGTCCCTCCCAACTCAGAATATTCTGTGATCCAATGGCTTCATTTACTATTTGTTGAAGTGACTATTTCAAGTGGAACTCCTACTTGATCAAACAAAACTATAGGAACCAAGATTAGTGGAACTTTTTTTCCTGCAATCACAAATAAAACTATGAAGTTGTCTTGCATAATGCTTGTCATTGTAAAATTTAGAAAAACTATGAGTCAAAAAGACATCTTCTTCCATCCACCGTAAAAAATACTTTTCCATAACATCTGTACTATTTTACATATAAGCACGGATATCCCCACAACTTATTTTTGATGCCTGAAAAATGAAACAGAAGTTATAAACAAAAGAGTTATTGAACATGTTAAACCTTTCAAAATTAAGTATTTTATAGTATTATTGATTAAACTTCACAATCACTTTATCATATCTCATGACTACTTCTGATAATATAGCATATAGGAAAGATTTAAATGTCATGAAAGTAATAACAACTCAAACACTGAAGAAATTTTATCTTTTGCAGTGCCCCAAAGACAGTGAAACAAAATGGACACTGAATGATATGAACAAAAGTATTAAGGAAACACAAATCAACAAGAATAATCAGCATGGCTTCATGAAGGGGAAAATGTGACCACCTTCTACAATGAAATGACTGGCATGGTTGATGAGGAGAAAGCAGTTGTTACTGTCCACCTGGACTTCAGTAAATTCTTTGACACTGTCTCATAAGATTCTCAGAGATAAGTTGTTGTATGGGCCAGATCAGCAGGTAGGTTGTAAACTGACTGGAAGCTGGGACAAGAGGGTGGTGATCAGTAGAACAATGTCTAGTTGAAAGGCCAGTAGAGAGGTGTGTATCCCAGGGGTGATTACTGGCTCCAGTGCTATTTAATAGATTCAATATTGATCTGGATAGTGGGGAAGAGCATACACTCAGCAAGTTTGCAGCTGATACGTAACTGATGACGGGCAACCTACTCTAGGTAAGCCTGCTGGAGCATGGACAAGGTGACTTCCAGAGGTTCCTTCCAATCTCAACTACTCTGTGACTCTGTGACTACCTTTATCTTTAAGTTATTTCTTGCCAAATCTGTGGTGTCATTGTAACATAAAAAACACAAAAAACCTGTATATGGTGTAAAGAACTGCTCGGGTTTTAACAATTCTTTTTCCTTGTTATCCATTATCTTCATTCTAGAAGTATCATTGCTTTTTCATTCATTTCCTTCTCCCTTTTTGTAGTTTTCAGTCCTCATAGTCAATATTCTCATGAATTTCCTCTTATTTTCCTCTCAAAACTATTTTCTGATTCTCATATTTCATTCTCCTCCACATCTGCACTGTTGCAAAGATATGTCTGAATCTTATTCAACAGTCCTCTCTTTTGGGCTTTCTTGATTCTGCTGTCCCAAACTTTTTATCATATGTATGATAAATATTCATGATTTTACATCATAGCGTAATAAAAACTGTAACTTAATTGATTACATACAATAAATTAACAAAATAAATTAATATAAGGGACTTCAACAGATAATGGAGTAGGCACTGGAGGCTTTTGGTAAGATTAAGTGAAATCAGTAAGACAGAGACACAGGCTTCCTGAAGCATGATTTTTGCTTTCATGGAGATATAAATTAAACAGAGAAGTAGTGTATTAGCATATTAATTAGTACAGAGGTTCATCCACTCTTTCGAGATGTGAGTCTGAATCATCCCAGATTTCAGGATACCTGCTATCCAAGTACTCTCACCATAGCTAACTATTCAGATGTGGACTGTCATGATATGTTTTTCTTTAACTGTCACCACGTTTAGGTAGCTGAATTTAGTTTTTAAGTTCTCAATGAACAAGTGTCTCCACTAGCCTTTTTGGAAATGGAGATAAAAATACTTTATTCCACATGTGACATTTGGGAATAAAAACACTAAAGATAATGAACTAGTCAAATGTTACGTAAAACATATTGACTAGGCAGCCTAAAAGTGCCTAAACCTCTACAGCATTGTAAAGGTATTGGTTACAATATTTTATGCTGACTAGAAAGGCTGGTAGGGAAGTTACAAAGTGCTAACATAGTAGCTGAAGCCTATGATCAACAAAGTCAAATTTCAAAGCCCATGAGGACTGAATCTGTTGATGCTTTCAAGAGTTCAATGCATTCTAAATACAAAGATGGTCTAGCCTATTATAAAATTTTGCCCATACTATTATAAATGGTGAATTTCTCTGAAAAAAAAAAAAAAAAGGTATTGAGATCATTAACCCTTAGCANATTTTTCCCAAAATATTAAAAAATGGTAATTTTCTCAAAAAAAAAAAAAAAAAAAAGGTATTGAGATCATTAACCCTTAGCAGACATATAAAATAATAGAATGCAAAATAAAATAGGTGGCAAATGATGTGCCATATCTTTCCACATACTGAGCAAGTGGGGGAAACCTACTTTTGGCCATGTGCTCCAAGAAAGATTTATGATGAAAAGACTATAAAAAGTGTATTATTGGTAGTCAAAGAATAAAGAAAAATAACTTACTTTTCTATATTTACTTGCTTGCTTTATTAATATAAAGAGATTTGATGTCTCCAGAAAACTTCCTAGACTGATGCAGCCCTCAGACTACTACCCATGACTGATCTTCCATGCAGGGAGTGAGCGATGAAGTTGCAACACCTAGTCCAAGGGCTGTCAAAAAAGAATCTAGGGCCTTGGGATGATTAATAAGGGATTCTAGGGCACAAGCTTTATTCTCTTCTGTACTTCCAGTTGAAGGCAGCAATATTAGAAGAAATAGACCATCTGAGTCTATTAATACATGGTTCCATGGCTGGTGTCACCACACAAGTTTTTGGTTTTTTGTCAATGGAATGATCTGTGTGGCACCAGGCATCCTGTCATCAGACAAGACTCACCTTTCTCAGCGAGGGGGTAAAGTCTTCACTCAGGAACCAGCAGGGATCATTGGCAGCGCTTTAAATTAGATGTGACAGGAGATGTATCAGGTATTTAAATTAGATGTATCAGGTTTGTCCCTGGCAAGCTGTGAGATTATATGCAAAGGTTAGAGCAATGGGATGCTATTGAGGGCCCTCTGCTAGTGGCTCTAAAAAGTGCTGGCCACAACAGAACACCTTTGCAGTCTTGCAGAGATGAGCCAGGGACTTATCTGGCAACAGAAGCCAACAGGAAAACGCCAGCAAAATATCTCAAAGGAATCAAGAGGTGTTCCTCTAGGAAGGCAATGTGTCCAACAGCCCAGCTGAGGTGCTTTTACACCACTGCATGCAGCATAAGCAACAAACAGGAAGAGTTGCAAGCCACCTTGCTTCTAGAAATTTATGACCTTGTTGCACTTACTGAAACTCGGTGAGGTGAATCCCATGACTGAACTGCGACTATCAATGGCCGTTCATAAGGAGCAGATGAAGAAGGAGAGGTGGAGGAGTTGCTACCAAGATGGTTAGAGGGACGTAGCATCTCACCTATGAGGGAAGGCTGAGAGAATTGTGATTGTTCAGCCTGGAAATGAGAAGACTTCAAGGTGCCCTAATTGCAGCCTTCCTGTACCTGAAAGGAGTCTACAAGAAAGATGAAGAGAGACTTTTTACAGGGGCATGTAGTGTCAGGAAAAGGGGGAAAGCCTTCAAACTGAAAGAGAATGGTTTTGAATTAGACATTAGGAAGAAATTCTTCATTGTGAAGGTGGTGACAGGGGACAGGTTGCTCAGAGAAATTGTGGATGCCCCATCCCTGGAAGTGTCTAAAGCCAAGTTAGATGGGTTTTGAGCAACCTGGTCTAATGAAAGGTGTTCATGCTCGTGAAAGTGGAGGGTTGGAACTAGATGATCTTTAAGGTCCCTTCCAACTGAAACCACTCCATGAATCCCTGATTTCTAATGAATCTACTTAGTCAAAAAAAGCCACTAGCCATTTTTAACTTATGAGCACAGTTGCTGTAAAATGTGGAAGGATGAAAATAGTGATCAAAAAAGGCAAAAAAAGAAATTAAGAAAAAACACGAAGTACAGGTAATTCAGTTTAAAGAAGACCACTAGTTATTGTAGTTCAGATTCATCCTTCCCAGCAGAGAAGTGTCAAGGCTCTTTATGTAATCAATAAAAAGAGTGAAGCATCTCCAGGAAGCAATTTGGATCTTACATGGAGTGTTCCTCTGGAGATTTTTTATTTCTTTCTTGTGACTCTAAAGTGAGCCTGGAGTACTATTAATTTATCAGGCTTCTGAATTTAAAGACATAAATCTGAATGGAAAAAAAAAAATCTTCATTTAGAGGGTGATTAGAATATTACAATATACAAAAATAATAAATTAGAAGTTTTGAATAAATGCATATTTAGCTACTTCATCTATTGAAAAATGAGTTATATCTACTTTTAATAAACATTTCATGTTTTTGTTATAATTTTTAATTCAAACCAGCTCATATTTGTGCTTCTGAAGCATTTTTACTCTGGTAAAGGCAAAATTCAGCTCACGATAAAGACTTCAGTACCCATTTCCATAAAATATATCAACTTTATTTAAGGAAAGTAATCGCCTCAATCATAAAATAGAAGTCATATATGTGTTTTGGTGGTTATTTATCATTATTGCAGAGCTTCATTTCACCCAACTTGCCTATATGCAGATTAGAATCAGTGACCAGGTCTCTAGTGGTGCCTTCAATTGTTTATTTCATCAGGTACTTACACAAGCATTTACTGTAATAATGCAAAGTGAGGCATAAACTATTGTAGGAATCCGTAGAATTGTTTTAATTTGAATCAGAAATGCACGTTTTATGTCTCCTAAATTTACCCACATATCTTACTTTGCTTATGTCACAGACACGTTTTTGAGTGGACAAACTATAATGTTTTTTAAAAAAAACTATGGAAAAAGAAGTACTTCCAATGCCGTCTGGTCTGTAGTAAGCATGCAGTCCACAGGACTAGACAAAAGCCTGCTCAAAGAAATTACCCTCCAATTTTGGAGAGTATGAATATCTTGGTCACGGCACCACCTGTTTCACTTTTGCATTGGTTTGGCACGGCCTGGTTTTAGGTAGCAGGGGGGTCACAAACCTGGCTCCTGTGAGGAAGCTGCTGGAAGCTTCCCACCATGTCCAGCAGAGACAATCTCTGATGGCTCTGAAAGATGAACATGCTGCTGGCCAAAACTGGGCCAAGGAGAGAGGTTGGTAACGCCTCTGTGATGACATATTTAAGAAGAAAATCAAAACAAATTCACACAGTTTTTGCTTCTAGTCAGAGAAGAGGAGGAGGTGAGAACATGTGAGGGAAAACAACATGGTGACACCAAGGTCAGTGGAGAAGGAGGGGGAGGAGGTGCTCCAGGCACCGGAGCCGAGGTTCCTCTGCAGGCCGTGGTGCAGACCATGGTGAAGCAGCTGTCCCCCTGCAGCCCATGGGTCCACGGAGGATGCAGAGATCCACCCACAGCCCGTGGGGGAGGTGCCCATGCTGGAGCGGGCGGATGCCTGGAGGAGGCTGTGATCCTGTGGAAGACTCAGTAGAGAGAGAGGGCCCCTGCTTCCAGGCTGGAGCAGCCTGTCCTTGGAGGAGTGCACCCTGTGGAGAGAGCCAAGGCACAGCAGTTCTGGGAGGAGTGTGTGCCCGTGGGAGGGGCTTACGCTGCAGCGGGTGCGGTGTGGCTGCTGCTCCTGAGAGTGGACTCACGCTGGGGAAGTTCACAGAGAACTGTCTCCCGTGGGAGGGACTCCATGGCCTCCCAGAGGAAGACTCTTCTCCCAGAGCAGCGGAAGGAAATCTCAGTGATGAACTGACCAAACCCCCATGCCCTGTCTCCCTGTGCTGTTGATGGGAAGGAGGGAGGGGCTGGAGAGGGGGAAGGTGTTCTAAGGGCTTATTTTACTTCTCATTATCCTCCTCTGAGTCCGTTACTAATAAATTCACTTTGAAACTTAAGTTGAGCCTGTTTCGCCCTTGAAGTGTTTCTCCCAGTCCTTATCTCACTCATGAAGCATCCATTAATTTTTTTTTCCTTTTCCCTCCTCTGCCCAGCTGTGGCAGGGGAGGGTGAATGAGTGGCTCTCGTGGGTGCCTGGCATTGGACCAGCGTCAAACCATGACAACTTTGCAGTGCTATTTCTGTTTTGGTGGCTTAACCGTGGCTAGTGGTCAGGTGCCTAGCAAGCTACAAGCAAAACCTCACCTACAGAGGTCCCAAAAGGCTAGATCATATATTCTAGGTTATAACTTTATTCTTACAGAACACTGAAATAAAAGATACCCATCTCTGGTGAAACTCAGGCTTATGTTCACCTAAGGAATGATATTGCTGCTTATCCAGGTACACAGTATAATGATAATAATAATAATAATAATAATAGTAATAATAATAATACTTAAAGTTGTTATTGTTATTGTTGTTTTTTGTCTGAAATGGATGATAATTGCTTGGTAGTAAGGTGTAAAGGTGAGATCTATTCACCGTGAATCATACTTGAGAAGTGTAACATATATTTGTTGCAAAAAGTTGGGGAAAAGAAGAAATCCAGGTGATGATAAAATGATGAATGGCTGATGTATTTTTCACTACTGAAAATGGAAGTTTGTGCATATAATGGAAATAGAAGAAATTCTTTTTAACTGCAGGATGCACGCAGCAATTCTGTCAGCAGCATAACTCTGCAGAGCAGGCAAAGAATAAGGACACCTCCACCCAGACTAGATGTGTGAATCTGCAGAGCATTAGCATGTAGGGTAACAGTATACATGAATTAGGTTTAGGTGGCAAGATTTTGGCAGCAGCTGGACTGTAGCAGGGGTGTTTTCAGTGAGAAGACATCAAAAGCTTTCCACATGTCCATAAGAGATGGTTCCAGATGGCTCCAAGATGGATTGTCTGTTGGCCAAAGCCACGCCCTTCAGTAATGTTGGTAGAAACTCTTTGGTAACCTATATAAGGAGGGTTACAGAGGCTGCACATCAGCAGTTAAAATCAACATATCGGTACACTGCCCAGTCTTTTGTCACCTCCTTACTAAGCTACTGACATGAGGCGATGCTACAAGTGAAGTATATAACAAACCATGAGAACACAATGTAGAAATTTCCCTGAAACGGATAATTTACAAGAAAAGCAATTTTCTCCTAAGAAAAGCAGCACAGGCACAGCCTTAAAAGTTATATCCTTCTGTTAAAAATCACAGCCACCAATGATTAAATGAATTGCTAGAAGAAAGCACAAAGCCAGCCAGAAATACAACAAAAACAGTATGACTAAGTCTAATTTTCAATGGAAAGAGGTATAAAAGCAATGTTCAGCAAGACATTAAAGACAGAAAACTTCAATTTCTATGAAAGTTCCATTAGTTACATGAATAGAGGTATTTCTTCTTTATGAAGTACATTACAGTTTAGCAAGTCATGGCTGTGATGTTAAATATTCTAAGATTTTTGTCCAATTGAATTTGGGAGAATTTTTTATTTTTTAATTTTTTTAATCAATCGTTTAGGCTGAAAAAGATTTTTAAGATCATGAATTCAACTGTAAATCCAATACTGCCAAGTCCATCGCTAAACCATGTCCCCAGAGTGCCACATCTACACACCCTTTAAATACCTCAAGGGGTGGTGACTCCACCACTTCCCTGTGCAGCCTGTTCCAATGCTTGAAAGCTCTTTTGGTGAAGAATTTTTTTCCTAATATCTAATCTAAACCTCCCCTGTTGCAACTTGAGGCTGTTTCATCTTGTCCCATCACATATTACCAGAGAAAAGAGAAGGAGCCCCACCTTGCTACAGTTTCCTTTCATGTAGTTGCAGAGTGGTAAGATGTACCTTGACTTTCCCTTTCTCCAGACTAAACAACCCGAGGTCTCTCAGCTCCTCCTTAAAAGATTTGGTCTGTCATTGTTTTTAGTGAAGACAAGACCATACATCTTAACACAATTCACCATTGTGATTCGCCATCAAATTCTTGACGAATCATTCACAACTGATGCATTTACTACATCATTAAGGTTTTTTTCTGGATGAGGGTCAAAGTTGTCAGCATGACTTGTTCTGGATAATTTGTCATCTTGTGGTGTGAAGGATGATAAATTACAGCAGGTGCAGACATTAATTTTTCTTGGACATCCTTTATGTTCCCAGCTCTGATCTCCACTTACATGTTAAACAAATGCTTTAGAGTCTTTCTTAGGTTTAAATTTGGCAATGCAAATTGTACAACTCTTAAATGCTTATTAGTAAGGGAATGCCTCATACTTTCATCTTTCTAGTTTTTGTCCCAGTACAGTGGTTGGGAGCATAAAGGGCTGGCATGCAATTATTTGTTACTAATAGCTACCTACCCACCTGGGAACTTGTAAATAGCCATTTTATAATTACAAATATGTTTTATGCCTTAAATGTACACCTGCCAATGACTTAGCCAAATTGCAGTACATGGGTCACATTCATTCTTCATGTTCATTATGAATCAAAAGTAAAATTAGTGTACATTTAAGCCTAGACAGCAGATGGCATTCAGTGGTACAAGCATACTGCACCATATGTCTGCAAAATGCTTTCAGAAAGTACTTGACAGTTCCCGACATTAAAAAATAAAATTAGATAGTAAAAATAATATATAGTTTGGACATAATTTAACTAAAAATATTTTAATTAAGCCATTGAAATTTAGTCCCACTCACATTTGCTGTGATGAGAATTGAATTGTCAAAAATGTTTGAAAAGATAGAACACTTTTTTTAATATTCAAAAAGTCGTATTTTCATTGCCTTAATTTTTATTTAAAATCTAAACATTAGTGTTGAAAGAAAATAAACTTCAATTAGTACTAGCAAAAAATTTCATAATGTTTTTTTAGCGATCATATTTACACGCTAATTTTGCTTAAATTTAGAGGTAGGTCTACTTACATATAGTGCTTTCTTGTCCATAACCTATGGAGTTCACTATCATATCTAAGAACATCATGGCAAGTGTAAGTATTGCAAATTTTTTTTAAGTGACAATTTAAATTCTTTGAAAACAGATGGGTCTGAAACATTTTTCTGCATGTATGTTAAATCCTATCCATCATAAAGTCTAAATTATTCTCTTTTGCTGTAAAAGGAATGTGTAACAATCCTGATAGCAGAAATGTGCAAATCACGTAATACAGAATGTAAGTCCCTAGATAAAGTTCAGAGCTATGCTTCACAAAGCCAGTGAGGAAGCCTGGTGTTCAGAGAATCAAATGAAAACAGCTCGACTCAAGTTGTAAATGCTGCATTTGAAAGACAGACAGTGAAATATAAAAGGAGAGTCTTTAGTCTGGGTTGTGGAAGTAGTATGGTAGACATCCCTCTGAGAAAACAAACTATTGCTCTTTTGTCATAGACCTTTTAAAAGATTTATTATTTTCCACTTCATTAATAACTCATAAATGGAATGGCACAGGGTCATACAGACACTAGATGGCAAAAATAAAAGAAAAAAAAGAAAAGTTTCATACTTAAAGTCTGGGACATTGTTATGGCCACTGTTAGTGGATTAACACCTCATAATATCAAAACGAGTATCTTGCAAAGCTACATATCAAAATAATGATAAATCTTAAAATGCATAAACCAATGTCTTTCAAGTTAAAAAAATATGAAACTGCATGTTCTCTAATACTTCAAGCTAGAAAATTTATTTAGGTGTTATATTTTGCTAAAAGACTACTCTCATCAACAGTAGCACCTTGTGTTAGGTGCTTTGTACATAAATAAAAGATTAAAAACCCTCTGGTTTAAAAAAACATGAACATTTGCATGAATAAGTGGGGATAGATTGACAGAGATATAAAGATACAAACATCTTTTTATACATGTTAATGACAATTTATTTAGAAAATTATGACCTGAAAAGGTCCACGCAATATAAAACCAAATGTAGATTACTGAAGTCATCTTTGAATCACTGCTGAAGAAGTGAGCAAAGCCAGTGGTGAGAAAATGAAAGGGACAAGATAAATTCCATATGATTTTGACTTAGAAAAAAGTAAATTTGTAAGAAAGTTCTATGATTTAATTGGGCATTATTTTAAAGGTCTCCTTAAGGTGAATGCAGCTTTCTAGATATTGTGAATTCTGTATTTTCTCAGTGGTAGAGAGATCATTTGTGTTATTGAACATTTATTGATAGATTTATGTTGCTTTTCAAGCAATTCAAGCATATAAAGGAATGCATTCCACCTGGCACAGTTTTTTGAGCCACTGCGGAGAAAGACTGATTTGCATCTTTGGTTTTTACAAGATGTGACAGGTTGTGAATCTTAAACTGACAGCAGACTGTGAGTAATAGCTAACTTTCCTCCTACATTCCTATTGTGTGTCTAGGAAATCAGAGACTGTCGAAGTCAGAGTAAACAAAAGATGGCATTTACACAAACTGTCCTGTAAGTCTTTCACCAACTTTTTCTTATCAGGAATAATAAACACCAGGGACAGACAAAACTGGTCAACGTGGCCTTCTATCTTGTCATTTCCATGCCTCCACTGGAGAGAAAGAATTTCCAAAGTTGCACAAAGTCTTTCAGTTGTCTCCTGTCAGTGACACCCTTCATAAAAGGGAAACTGTCTTTTTCTGAAATGTTTCACAAATGAAATATAGTAAGTAGTTCATGTGGTTCGCGCAGGCTATTGATAGCATTCTTGCAGATGTCTCCCTCTACACTTTTATGTTTTGAGAAAGAAATACCCCATTATTGCTGAATTGTCACTTTTACTCTAGAGATATTAATAATGAAAATAAGAGCTGTGGTACACGAAGTAGTGAAAGTGGCAGCATCTTCCAATTAGATATAAATGATAATGAATACACACAAATTCCTCTGTTTCTCTTCTTAAATTCTTAATCCAACAAGTGCTGTTTTTTGTTTTGTAAACATGCAATTCTTGATCTCACTTCAAAACGGACACTATATTCCCTGATGTGTCTTTGCTCTTAGACAACCTCAAACTCTTTTAACACCATTCC
This sequence comes from Eulacestoma nigropectus, assembly GCA_013397775.1. Classification (NCBI taxonomy): domain Eukaryota; kingdom Metazoa; phylum Chordata; class Aves; order Passeriformes; genus Eulacestoma; species Eulacestoma nigropectus. Next base: position 169,635 of record VZTE01001014.1, read on the forward strand.
AAGAAGCCTTGAACTCCAGAAAATACTGTAGGCCCCAGGGTCACGATCCAAATATGTGCTCTATGATCCACTCTGATTATTTGCATAATAATTTCATTATCTAATGAAATCTAATGGATTTATTTGTTCTTGAAGTCCAGTATCTGGACCTGAATTAGAGCACACTTTATTATAAATCAACGTATATCAAATCTCAAAGGAACTTGCAGTGAATCAAGATTATTTATTGACATACTATTCCAATGTTTCTTGTGATTACGCATGTCAGAAAGTGGGTGAATAACCTTAGTTTGACTTTGTCTGATTTCAAGTTGCAGGCATTATGCATTATGACATTACCTTCCAAAAAAAGAGTCCTTCAGTTCTGTTTCAATTATTCTCTAAAATAACTTGAATTTTAATCTGTTTTAACAAATACAGCCTTATTTCTTCACTACTGAAATTTGCAGCTTGACATCGTTGCATGGAAAATCCCTGGTTATCTGAGGCATCCTCTCAGGACTGGTGCATAAAACATGGCAATCCAGATCACTCTGGATCAGCAGTCAGCAAAGTTTCCCTATAGCAACTCAAATAGCACTAACTGCCCATATTTAGGTGATTAAATTGTATTCTGTGAGGTCAAGACATCTGTTTGAATCACTCTCAAGTAGTACAAACTCCAATATTTGTTGTGCTGAATAGCTCCCTCACTTTGCCCGCTTTCTTGCCAAGGCAGAGGATTCGATTCCCTAGATGTAGGCATCTAGCAGCATCTTGGACCCCCTGAAGTGTACCATGAAGGAGTGTATCTCTTGGATATACAATGTCATATGTGCCAGCCCTGTACAGATATCTTGGTAAAACCCAGAGCATCTCAGATAACACGGCGTACATATGTTCAGGCAACGAATTTCCCCAGATTTTCATAGTCTTGCCACTTAGACACTGGAGTTTCTTAGGGGCACATATGATATACACCCGTGTATAAGTATTGGAAAGTAATTCCATTCCTAATAATGTAAGCTGTCCCTAATCAATGCTTCTTTTTAAAACTCCTTTATTTAAATAACTTGGCTTACAACTGTTTAAAGTTTCATTAAATTTTTCAAGTAGTTTTGTGGCCTGCATCAATTTCTTTAATTTCATAATTCCATTCAATACATCAAAAATTTTGTAACATAAGGAATATAGTTAGTTAGCTAAGAGTACCCCCCAAAAGATGAAAAAAGGGGTCAGCGGCCTTCTATGATGGAGTGACTATATGAGTGGACAAGGGAAGGGCTACAGATGTCATTTATTTGGATTTCTGTAAAGCCTTTGACACAGTTCTCCACAATATCCTTCTCTCTAGATAGGAAGGAGATGGATTTGATGAGTGGACAGTTAGGTGGACAAGAAATTGGTTGGACAGACACATCCAAAGGGTAGTGTCTATGTCTCAGAGTCCCAGCGGACATCACTGACCAGTCTCCTTTTCTTGACTTCTAGAAATCCCAAAAAATTGGAAACTTTAACAACAATAAATGTAAAGCTATCACTGTAGTTCCTGAGTGTTGGGTTTCTGAAAGCTGCCTTGATCCATGCCATAATTTAAATTAGCACAATGGTGTTGTTAATCAAACTGGATTGCAACAATATCTAGGAAGCATTATACTGGTTGATTAAATTAAAGTGCCCTTCCAGTCAAGAACATTAGAGTTAGGAAAGAAAAAGGTGACAGTAATCTTTCTACCAGCTGTTGCTGGGCAAATCCCCATCAATCTCTTTAGGACAGAGTTACAACCTGTGCAACATCATGCCCAAGCAATTAGGAATAGTTCCAGTGGCTGGTTTGTAAATTATTAGTCTATATCTAAAAATGTATCTAAAAGTACATTTTATTCATACATTCTAAGAATATACATATCTATGACAACTCTCCCCAGCACAGTCATCTTCCACTGCTCCTGCAGCAGTACAGGATTCTTTGATCGTCTTCTTTCAGCAACTCTACCGTTTGATCTTCCCTTCTAAGCTATTTTGTTTCAGTTTCCAAAGTTTCAAACAATTTTGATCTTCTGACTCTGAGGTCCTAAGATTATCTTTGCTTCAACATCCTGCTATTCTAGATACTCAGGATCATTTCTATTAATATTTTGGTTTCATGGGCTAGCATTTACACTGCTCTGCATAATTTAACCCTATTTTTTACTGTGTTAGGTTACTAGTGTTTTTCTGAAGCAGTACTGCACCTATTAATTTCTATTGAGTGTTTTGCTTCTGCTATACAATTTTCCTCACTCTGCTACCGGAATTATGATTTAACATACCTTATCTGTTTAAGAGGAGATGGTTGTACAGAAAGTGCAGGTAAACAATTCTTCCTCTAGGAGATCATTTAAATCTTTTTTACCCCCTATAAGACCTTGGGGAATGATGAGAATCATATATGTGTTAGAAAGGTAGTTAAGAGAAACATGTAATAAAAATTGTGGAACAGAACTTGCTATAGAGAATTTGTAAGAATTAACATTAGGAAATACCTTAACTAGCACAATGTTAAACTCAATTTTGCCCTTAGGTAGAATGAGGACAAAGCTATTAAGAAAATGCTGATCCATTTTTAAACATCACTGACCTTTCCAAGAATCCTGTTTTGTACTGGGTTTATTTCCACATTTTCTTACATAGTGCTATTCCATAATGTATGCAAGGATAGAAAGGATCAGATTAATGCAGACATAAGTTACCCATTATTCATCATTTAGACATTTTTTGTTCCTGGGTAATCTCCAACCTGATTTCTAACTGAAAAACGTCCTCAATTTAAATTCCTTAGCATATAAGACTCTATAGATTAGAGTATATATATATATATACATAAAATATATGTAGATTAAATTGTTTTCTAGCAGTAGAAGACCTAGTAGACATCATGAATTCCCACAAGAAATTATTGCTGACTACACTGGTGGCAGTAGAGTGTTTAAATAAGATATTTACAACTCTGCTTTACATTTTTGAATTACAACAGCTTACAACACAGCACCATAAATACATCTGGTTTCAATTAGCCTAGGAGATGAAAGGTGATTGCAGGTTTCTAAAGTTCATTAAATAGGCGACCTCATATTTTCAATTAATTCAGTCATGACATACTGCAATCTATTATTGGTAACATGATCTAATTTGGATTTATTATTAGCCTTTTCTGTACTTCAAGGTTTTGGGTAATTTTAAATACTGTTAAAATTAATATTCAAAGTTTAACTGCACTGAAAAAAAAAAAAAAAAGTCCCGTCCTGTCTCATTCTTAAATTTGTCCTTTGATTACATTTGATGAGACAATCTATATGGTGACTTCAGGAGTTGCCTAGATCTATTCCAGTATGTAAAGTGAGGAATCTTCTCTTCTGTTATTATTGGAAACAACACGTGAAAGAACAAAAATCACAATTTAGCCTCATGCAGATGATTTCAGATACCAAGCTGTCACAAATGGCTCTGACACATATACTTGGGCAACTAACACTTACGTGCTTAATATTAGGTAGGCTGAGTTTAGTTTTGGCCTCCAAAACTGAAATTCAACCCATTTAATTTTCTGAATTTTGTGTCATTTCATAAATAATGTGTTGCAACTCTACATAAGAATATTAATATTAATTGCAGTCACATTAATTTGCGCCTGATTTAGAGGAAGCAAATTTTTGTAACACAGGAAGAGCAAAATGCAAGATTCTTCTTTTCAATCCACCAATGCCTTTGGAGTTACACATGCAAAACATACTATTATGTAGGTTTATTATTTTTAAGACCTCCTGCATGATTATAGCTCAGAAATTTCACTACAGAGTTGATCATTTAAGAGGTGAATACTTCAGATCTGAGTATCACATTCCTAAGACCTGTGTTCAGGCTAGTAATAAGAAGATTGAAGATTTTTATAATGGGATATAATGGTATTCAGAGAATTTGTCAAACTGTTGTTTTCAGGGCTGTCTACTACTGTAGCACACACTACTACACAGATACAGAAAAAAACAACATTAAGTACTATCTTCTGAAGGCAGGTGGACCTGCCAAGTCAGAGGCCGATGCAATCCCATGGAGGGAAGAGCCCTGAGAACCGCCCCCTGGTTAGGGTGATGAGAAAGGCCTCCCCCAGGATTCTCTGTTCTGTTATGTCAATGTACCCCACTTCTGTTACCCTGGTTGGCCTATTGGTCTTCCTACCCCTCTCTACCCTATATATCCCTAATCTGGAATGTTCTCCCTTCTTGCCTCTCTCATTGGCCCCTGCACCTCAGCCGCTCCCCTGTTGCTTCCCCATTGGCTCCTGTACCCTGGCCCCGCCTGTGTACCGCCCTCGCGCCCTCAGACCATTGGCCCTGATGCTCTCTTCGCCCTTGCCTTCCCCGTGCAAAACCCTTGGACCCTCCCTCATTCCTGGTTCTTCGTCTCCGGACCTCTTAGCGTGCGTGGCTGCAATAAACTTCCCTGTGGAACTCCACACGAGGACCCTTCCCATGTCTCTTTGCCGACGGCTTCTACAACAACAGCTATCCGGCACAAGTGTGTGTGAGTGTGGAACTGCCAAGTGGCTCCCATATCCAGAGACGCTTTCGGGAAGGTTGTGGCATTTTCACCACCACCGCCTGCGGCAACACTATCTTAGATCCTAACAATATATTCATAGTAAACATGCTATAGGACATAATTTCTGTGTATAAAGTATATAACTATATTTACTGTGTATAATATATATATGTACAATCTAGAAATTTGTGTACACACACATATAAAAATGTTTGTCCTTTTTGTCCTATTATAAATGTGGCACACCACTGTTCCATTTAGTTTCTTGAGACCGTAATTCAGTTTGCCTCATCACTCTGTAGCTAACTGCTGGGAAACCAAAAAATGTAAATTACCTGATCACACAAAGAGACAGTCTGGAGACGAGTGCAAATGGGTAAAGGCAATTTTTCAGCCTAGGGTGAGTAACAGAATGGTTTGCATTGGAAGGGACCTCTAAAAAATAATCTAGCCCAAGCCCCGAGTTATGGGCCAGGACATCCTGCACTGAGTCAGATTACTTAAAGCCTATTCAACGTGATTTCAAAAAATTCTAGTGATGAGATATACACAGCTTCTCTGGGCAATCTGTTCCAGTGTCTCACTGCTCTTGTCATAACAAATTTCTATTTAAACCTCTTTCAGTTCAATGCTATTAGCTCTTGTTCTGTTGCTACATTTCCAGGTGTATAAAAAAAAGTCTTCTACCATCGTTCTTATAAACACTTTTAAGTACGGAAAGGCAACATTAAGATGTCCCCAAAGCCTTCTCTTCTCCAAGCTTAACAGCTCAAATTGTCTCAAACCTTCCTCATAGGAGATGTTCTGGACTGGAAGTCCTGTTCTGGACTTGCTCTCACAGATTCATATCTTTCTTGTACTGGGGCCCTCAAAAAATGGATGATACAGGCGAGGTCTCATGAGAGCAAAGTAGAGGAGGGAGAATCACCTCATTCAACCTGCTGGCTACATTGCTTTTTATGAATACCTGGATATGATTGGCTTTCTGAGTGGCAAGCACACATTGCCACAACTCATATTCAGTTCTTCATCCATCAGCACACCCTAATCCTTCTCTGCAGGGCTGCTTTCAATCCATTCATCCTACAGCCTGCATTAATACTGACAGTTGTCCATCTCCGGTGCAGGACCTAATTTTATGGTTCCAGTAGAGATACTTGAGGGGCATCACTCAATATTGATCTTCCTTTGGGCCTAGAGACATTGATTGTAACAGCTCTTTGGATGCAGACTTTCAGCCCACTTCCTTATCCATCTAAACATACATCTCTCCTAATCAGGGATAAGAATCTTCTTTGCAAAGTATTGTAAAAAAAATGGAATGTTCCTATGTGGGGAGTGGTAGTAAGAGCCCAAAGAAGGAATTTTGTAGTGGTGGGCCCTCTGTACCTCTGTGGAAAGCAGCTCTTTGCTGAGGAGGCACAGTTTTAACCCCTCAGAAAAATTAGACAAAGTGGAAGGATAATGGAGAGTAGATGAAAAATAAAATAAGAGCAACATATTTTTGAAGTCATGAAACTTGATAGCATTTTTTCCATACTGGTGCTGTGAAATTATAAAGCAGAATAATCTGCATCTCTTCAAAGCCCATAGAGAAGCCTAGGCTGGATATAGAGGGAAAACATCAAAATTCATTGGGTAGTACTTGCATAAATCTCTAGACATATTTCTGCCTGAAATCAACAGGAATTTTATTACCACTACATCAATTTCCCAGCAAGTAAACAGATGACCATGTGGCTTTTGAAACATCTGTGTGCAAATGTGAGAATGAATGGTTGAAGGAGACTTAGCAACCTAATCAATTTTGCAATAGGAGGCCATTGTAGAATTGGAGTCACTGCGACTTTAGACCCCCCATCTTTCAGTAAAAAAAATCAACAGAAAGTTTGGCTGTATTTCACCATTTAAGAGAAAAAATTTAAAAAAGGTTGTTTCATTTACTCAGCCATTTGTTGAAATTGCTGGGAAAAAAGTAAAATTCAACCTGATCATTTGACTGCGTCAATTGATTGCTCAAACTTTATGTCACTTCTTTCTAGCCAAAGCCTAGAGCTAAAAGAAATTCAAAAAATAACAGAAAAAAACCCCAACAACACAGCAAAACAAAACATAGCTGTGGTGTTCTCTGTCTACCTAAACATGCTATAATGGAGCTAATCTGAGGTTCACTTCTGATCTGGCATTTTTCTGAAGTGAAATGAACCATTATAAGTTTGCTTCTTACGCAGTTTGGTAAAAAGCAATGAAGGACTTTGTTCCTGTTTTGAAGAAAAATCTGTAGGCACATGAAGCAACTAACTGATTCTTGCTTGACACTTTGGTTAATTTTAGGTGAACAAAACAGTCACAGCAAAATAGAAAAAAAGCCAACAAAACCGCAAGAGTGCTGAACAATTTTTAAGTGATGATCCCATTTGCTTTTTCTTAAGTTGAATTTCCAGAAAGCAGTGAAAATAATGTGTTAACACAGCATTTTGCTGGTATCTAGAAGTGTCACTTAGGTGGCTCTATCCTTGAAAAAAATGTATAACATTTAAAAAATGTTATGTGGGTGTCTGATAAGACTAATGGTGAAGTAGTACTAAATATGAGTAAGACCATAGTAATAGGGCATTATAATGGAAAATAAGTGCAGATAAAATAGTCCTCCCACATAACGCAGATTGTAAAAGATTGTATGCTGGTTTAATGTAAGTATTCATAATACATTTGTGTATAGGTATATGTACATGCATACAGATAAAAGTATGCCTGTGTATGTAAGTATATACTACAAAACAGGGATGGAGTCAGGTGATCTGCATGATATAAATAATTATGGTAATGACAAAAGAACAAAGTTGTCCATTGAAATACAACTGAAGAGGAAAAGCATTCAATTAGTTAGTAGAAAAAAGCAAAAATATCATAACTACAATAGCTGCAGTGTAGTTACATTAATAGTAGAATAACACTGCTCATATAACACTTTCCATGTGCAGAGCACACCACACAGCAGCTTACAGAAAGGCTGCAATACCAATATACCCACCTTACAGAAAATGAGATATAGAGATGTGAAGTTCCTTGTGAACAAGAGACAGAAGCAGGAATACCTCACAGGCCTCTTGATTGCTAATTCCATAAACAGCTCCTTTGTGCCTTGATAGCTATTCATTCATTTCTTGCCATAAATTTAAAAATAAATCACAACTACTCACAATAAAAAATCATGAAAATTTTCTAAAATTTTTTAAATAGCCATAATTTTTCACAATCTGACAGTTGTTGGCATAATATCAGTTTCAACCTGCTACTAAGACTAGAAGCTCACATGATGCAATAAATATATGAAATTGAATATCTAACTTCAGTCAGAAATTTTACAGAACATTTTGCCGTGTATTGTTTGATATACCCATGTATAACTTTCTTTGCCATAGATTTGCAAATCTCGCTCTATACATGTGAGTGTACGTTACTCAAATGAGTGCAGTTACTAAAATGATGAAACAATGGCTAAGCTCAAGTGATCTTTGTTTCTAGGAAAATAGTATGCTAGACCTTCTATTCATAAAGCTCTGTGGTGGTTCAGGAAAAAAATTATACCACTTTTTGCTTAAATCATTATGTTCTAGGCATAGGAATATAAGCCAGTTTAGGCATAACGCTAAAATAATTTTTTATACCACAAAACAGTAATATATTTTAAATTCCTTGCTACAAGAATCTATAGTATCATTTTCTTCAGTAGATATTTTTATTCAGATTAGAAGATTTATGTTTTTCCTAGTAGGTTTTCAGTATTTGGTGATTTCTAGTAAGTGTGGCAAACGTATGCTACTCACACTGCTTATGTGTTCCAAGGTGCAGCATGGTATTTTATCAGATATATTGTTTGGGGTTTTGGCTGGGATAGAATCAGTTTTTTTTCTAGGAACTGGTACAGTTCTGTGTTTTAGATTTCGTAGGAGAACAATGTTGATAACACAGTGATGATGTGTTTGTTGCTAAGTAGTACTTACTCTATCAAAGACAGTAACTTTTCAGGTTCCCGTACTCTGTCAATGAGCAGGTGCACAAAAGCCAGGAGTGAGCACAGCCAGGACAGCTGACCTGAACTGGCCAAAAGGCTCTTCTATTCCACAGAAAATCATACTTTAATTATTAAACACTTCTTATTTCAACCCATGTGCTTTACCTTTTTTTGTCTCTCCTACCTATCCCACCACAGGGGCAGGGGGGAGGGAGGGGAGTGAGGAGTGAGCATGTGTGCAAGTGAGTGGTACTTTATTGCTGGCTGAGGTTAAACCACAATTTATGCCTACTTGAAATGCATTTTAATGGACTTTATAGACTGAAAATTCTCAGCACTAAACTATGGAGTTAATATCAAATAAATTGATCCTTCTCGAATTTCTATAATGTTTTTGACCACTTTTAGTTTTTAATCCTTGGCATAAGTTCAGCTCTTCTTCAGTAGTATTTCTCTAACTAGTTTCTACGTTCCGTGTTCACTCCATGGGTTTTTTAGTTCTTCTTAAGTGTAGTTTATTACTTGGGATTTGAGTTTGTCACACTTTTGCCATTCTAATTTCTTGATTTGTGAAACATATTCCAGTTTCTAAGTGAGTTTTATTTAGTTAGATATTTCTAGGTAGAATGAAAAGTACTTCATGGTAAGTACTTTATGCTTTCTTTTCTCTTGTTAAGAACAAAGTAAGCATAGCAAGAAATTGAGTCTGTCATTAGACAATACACTTCTAATGCACTTCAATGTGCAGTACCAATTGCACATAGTACTATGTTTTTATATGTGGTTCGTAAGTGCTTGAAAAATATTTTTATTTTTAACTTCTTATAAAGATGCAAAATGCGGCCCAAATGATCTGATTCAGTCTTCCTTCATTTTATTAGAAGTGTTACAACCAGTAGAGTTTGACTACTGAAAAGTGTCTTTGTGACTTTGCATGTTGCAGGCCACACATATTTCTGAGATTAGGACTCATTGATCTATATTTATGGTTTTCAGCAGATAACTCCACTTAGAGAAAAAATGAAAAAAAGCAAGTAAAATAAATTTTTTTTTGCATTGTGAATTTTATCTGAAAAACAAATACACTTACACAATACAAATGCATTGTATGTCCTGCCATTGTTTTACAGTCCTACATGTTCTGTGACCTGACGGTTGCAATCACTTATGAAATGTGCCTCAGTTTATTTTTCTGCTTTACAGATCACATGTCACTTGTGTTCAGAAGATTACAGACATGATTTTCCTCAAGATGCCAACAAAATATGTCAATAACCAACTCACTACGTTTTTGTTACTTCTTTCCTATTTGTTTCTTTTTTTTGAAGTCTAGGCACAATGCCTTGCAGGCATTGTTGTTTTCTCTATCAAACATTTACAGAATACAAAGACACACAATTGTATTGTAACAAAACATCGTCATCTGCTACGGTGCATACTTCTGTCAATATTGTAAAAAGACCAGGTTACCTAGAAACATAGCAACTGTCCACATTTTTAACCTTCCATTTAAAGTATCTAGATCATTCTGACCTGCCCTTATTAATGTAGGCTTTTTCCTAATCTTTTCTTTGTCTCATCTTTCACTGACAAGCAGACCTCAGGGATGAATTCCAAAGGTGCTAATTACCTGCACTTTGCATTGATACCAAAGTATAGATCACTAGGATTTATTTTTAACATATCATTAATTTAATTTGCAGCCTAATTTTTGCAGACCTTATTTAATAACTTTAACTATTAAGCCAAAAGATAGCCCAAAAGGTGGTGAACAGTATTTTGTACTGCCAAAATGCAGATCTCAAAACGTACATGAAAAATATTGCAAGTTGAAGTCATCAGGAATCTCACAGGACTATATTTGTGATACCAAGTTAATATCCAGAGTATTATTTTTGCTTCACAAAGCAGAAGTGAGGAATTTCAGCTTCTCAGTTTTCTCAATTCATCTGCCTAGGAATTCATATACAGTCAAAGTACTGAGGAGAACTACTCTTGGGAGTCTGGTCTGATATAAATCAATATACATTGATTTATTATTTTTTTCTGCTTTCCTCATCTTTTTCTCCCTCAGTAGTTGCTCCCTGTCAGCCATCACAATTGCTTACCCTTGTAAGGTCCTGTATTTATGCCTTCTATAAATCTGTCTCCTGATGAACATTTTTAGACTTTTCTTTTCCCTTCATTGACACACAGAGTTCTCATTAAAAGTGTTATTCCAGATGTCTCCACATCTTCCTGTTTTTTAAAGATGTCCATAATTTACTATCGGTTAAAAGCTGATGAGGTTTCTCAGCCAGTAATAAGCAGCATGAAACACAAATATGTAGTATTAAATGACTCTCACATTCTTCTGGATTCTGTAATATAGTTACTAAAACTTTGGAGGTCCTCATTACGATTTTCTTAATCTAGACTGTGAATGCTGAAAATTATAGGCTGATGATAAGGAAACCACAACCGAAGTTTCTGAAGAGTTGCAGACTATTTTCCTTGAGAACTGAAGAATACTAAAGACATGAAAAGTTATTTCAGACTGATGTAGAAGAGATATGACCAGCAGCAAGTATAAATGCTGGACAATTAATGTTTTATAACAAATAGTGTTTATTATTGCCAAATAGGGAAAACTCAGAGAAATCCTGTTCTTGTGCTTGGATATGCACATTAATAACAGTTGCACATTTTCATGGCCATATGTTTGACTTCAGTAGCCAAAATTTTGGAGTTCTACCTACCATTGTAAACCATATGTTCCATCTAAACTCTTGGGTAATTGCTAAGCATAATAACCCTTGTGATGGTTTTTTCCTTCACACTAATGTTATCCTTAGAGATTAAGTGAGCCCTTCAAGTGATCTCTTCTTCACATCTACCTGATTGAAAGAGAAACCCGTAAACTAGCTTTCTGTCTCTTTATCTTCAATGCTGTGATTAAAAGAAATCTGCAGTAATCACACATGGGTAATAACTCCGCACTCCTTCAGGTGCAAAGTCAAAATCCATTCATTGCGCAGTGTGAATTCCCTAAATACCCCCACAGAACAGGATATAACATCATGTAAACAGGAAAGATGTTCACCACAGTGTCTCCCTATCACCTGGAGCAGTGCACAGACATTGCCTGTTATGGTAACAGGTAACCAAACCCTATAAGGTCACAAACTACAATCTTCACTTCTCACAGGTCCAGCTTTGTCCACAAGCCACAAACCTCTCTCCGCCCATCCCTGGTGACCTGGACACAGTCCCAGGGTCACCTCCGGGCCCGGGAAAGAGGCCGTCTCTCCGGCCTTCCGGGCTTATCTCTCTAACACCACACGGTGTAATCCAACAGAAATCCATAAGCGTTATCAGCATCTGCTTCTTTTCTCAGTCAGATTGGCAAATTCCGTTAACTTTACTGGATGTCGCTGACATCAATCTATTTGGATTGAAGTATTGCACAAAAATGGCTAAGGTTTATCACACCTTAATGCTCTTGTGTGCAGATGAATACCCAGGACTCAGAAATGTTGATCCATTCAACTCAGCTCTAGTTTCTTCTCAAGAAGCTACAGTAGAATCTTTATGGCAGGGAAAAACAAAACAAAACAACAATAACAACAAAAAAAAGGCCAAAACTATTTTGATGGTAGTTTGGAATGAAGTAGAATTTTTAGGTTTTGTTTCTTTTTTCCCCTCAAAATGACAAACTGGCTTTCACTTTGCCAGGACTTTTTAAAGTTTAGAAGAAGTGTAGACAAAACTCACTGACTGACTGAATAAAGAAATACATAGTTTTCTCTTTATTGTTTTGATAGTTTTGGTGTGAATGATTACTTCAACTTTTTGTGTGTGTGTGTGTGTGTGTAAATGCTAGAGGTCTCTGTTAAATTTCTTGCAGAATTTCCTATTTCAACAGCATCTCAAGAGTTGGATGTTCCATTTTACTTTTCTCTCTCCTATAAACATTACTGATTTCTTGAAATATGTAAACAAACACAACAAACAAATAAACAATCACACACACTCTTTTTACCTCTTAGTGAAATGTAGGATCCTGCTTACAAAGAATGATGGCCAGAAGACTGCCAAGAACAGAATGTGCAAAGCAGGTGACTCATGTTAAATCAAACATCATTGATTAACTCCGCAGTAATCCTGAAGCCAACTAATATTTACATCAGTCTGCCACACCAGTGATTGATTATGGCTCAGCTATAGCCAAATACAAACATTTATGGAAAGAAACAAAATAGAGCTATACATAGAATGGGACAACACACAGAGACACACATACACACACACAGATTCTCAAAAGCAAAACAACCACACTAAAACCTAAAACCAGGATGACTGCAGACAGCAAATACTATTTTGTTAAGAAATTAAAGAGCTGGGAACAATTTTAGCAAATAAAAATGCTATAAAATGCAATGAAGAGGGAATGTCTTTATCCCTGTGTACCAGAAAAAAGTGGCCATTGCTATATACTTAATCGCTTTTCACTCATTCTTCCTCTAAACAAGTGCTGTTATACTTGATTAATCTTCACAACCTAAACTTCTCCAATGCTGGTTTGAAACTCTAGTCTGAATTACATCTGTTTTGATCCCTATCTACATGTTCCAGTAAAATGAACATCAGGTAAAGCGTTGTGCAGTCTGACCAATAAAATATAAATAAATCTATTTTTAAGTTTTTTTTTCAGTGACGCGAAGTAATTTCTCTTCATTTCAGTGTCTTTGAGAAAAGAGTAGCCATTTATTGTTACAATAGGTGGATATGGAAGTGATTTATAATCTTGGTTTACCAAGACCATTTAACCTTTCAATACATTCTTCTTCCAACCTGCCACCTTTAAGTTCATATCGTTTCTGCTAGACTTTTAAGGCTCAGATCTAAATTGGAACAAGCCACAACCTTTTAATCTCAAAATGTTTTAAAATTCATCCTCTGCAGTGAAAACATTATGTATAAAAGAGAAGGGAGACTCTTTAAAAAATAGTAATGGAAATAGTAATAGAAATAAAGCTGCAGTTCATCTCAAAGAGATGAAAACTGTTGTGCATTTAAATGGTACCTGTGAGTTTGGGACCTATTTATATGAATCACCATATGTAGGAAATATTTATTAGTGAAAATGGTACGAGATATGTTTCAGGAACCTTCACTCTGATTGAGTGATGAAACATGTCTTGATCTGGTCCGTGACTAAATCTTAGTTCTTCAAGACAACAAAAAGCCTTTCTCTGATTTCTCTCATCAACAAATTATCAAAAGTAGTATCAAAAGGTAGTGTATACATCCAAAATTTAACCTGAAATTGAGGAATGAAATGAAGTAGTTGGAATGAATGAAATATGTAGATTTCACTGATAGGACAGTTGCAAATTTATTTTCAGTATTAAAAATTTTGCTGATAGATTGTATTTTTTTCAACTAAAGATTTTCTGCTATTTTAGCTTTCAGGACAAATCCCAATAATTTTAGTCAAGTAATTATCACACTGACTTAATTGAAATAAACATATCTCTGTTTTTGCCTCCGTGTTAAGATTATTGTGGAATTTATACACAGAGTTTACCAATTGAAGGATTCATGACTTGAAGGAAACATGCTGCTCAAGTTTGTCTTTTGTTTTCTACTCTGTTAAAGAGCAGGTCAATTAACCATTACTTTGAAGGTCCCATGAAACTTTAATTTTAGGACTAGATTTCAGATGCTTATAAAGTAATTTATTCAGACTTTAACCAATTAAATTAAGTTACCTCCAGCTGAAATTGTTATGATGCTAGGGGTACTTTTATCTTCTAACAAAAATACTTCAGCTATTTCATGAACCTAAGGAAAAACCCTGTGGGTTTCATGTTTCCGTTTTTTTTAATGCTAATATGAATTCTGGCAATCTATTCTTTGGAACGCTGTCATAGCACCAAGCTGTAGGATAGGGACTTGAAATCTGGCAGCAAATTGAGTTTTGCATAGTCTATTTCTTTTTTTGACATTCTCATGAAAATTTGTCCTTATTTGACCTAGTTATAAGCCTAAGAAACGCTGTCGTTTGCATATTCTTAGGAGAGTCTTCCAAGAGGTTAAGTGTTAAAACCTTCGTAAGTTTCAGTAAGTACTCTAAAGCTTTCTACAGCTATTAGAAATGTGCAAGCTGCCACTTGACATCTGGCCAAGCATTACAGGTGCAAATCCATCACTGTCCTCTAGTGACCATTCTGGGTGAATCTGGGACCAGGTTGCAGAAGAGAAATCAGGAGAGAAATCACAGTCTTGTCTTTTGTGTGCTTTTGGTAGTTTCCTGTCAGAGAAGGATAATGCTAATTTAGAACATGCTTAAATAAAAATATCCAATTCTACAAGTCTAACATCAGCTGCTACTCAGCCTTGGAGAGTTTTATCTGAGGATTAGTGTTTTTATTATGCTTCTGTTTAAAATCTCAGAACCTTAGAAACATAGAATCTGGAAGTTAAACTTCTATAGAATTTAAAGACAATGAGAAATCTAAAGAGAAGGAACAAGATAGAAGTTCACTTTACAGAAAAATTAATTCCTATTGGAAATTTACTTTGCTAATCTTTGCAATCAGCATGAAATGTCGTGAAAAGCTTCTGGATAAATTAACTGTCTGAAGAGAAAATAAGAGGTATAACATTAGAGTAGATATATAATTCAGAAGTCCTGTGGCAAATTTTGAGATGCCAAATTTTGGATTTGTCTTATAGTGTGATAAGAAATTAAGTCTTAATAATTTATTTAAAGCGAAATATCCACAGATTATTTCCTATCGCCATCATATATGGTTAAAATATGCTTTTAAATGTTTATAAAAATAACAGCATCACATTCATAGTGTTTTAATCTTAAAAGGAGTCATTAAAGTGATTATAGTGATATGTTTTCACTAATAATTTAAAAATAGAAGATCATTTTCTAAATGAAGGACATTCTAAAAATAAATTTAAAAAATCACTGTATCTATATCTTCCTGAGAAGGAGTTTCACTGTATTTTTAATTTATGCATATTAATTAGTCAATATTTTCTGTTTTGTGGGACTTTAGTCTAGTGTTATCTTTTCATTAGGGCTCATAAGCAGATTGGTTTAAACAAAATAATTGTCAACACACCTGGCTGAACTAGAATGTGTCGTATTTTGTGTCCCCCTCCGCAGTAAAGAATAAGACACTATTTAGAATTCCAATAGTTTTCAGTCACAGAGACTCTGAGTCTCCAAAAACTCATGGATTTTTCTCTTTACAAACTGTGTATATAGCTAATGACATAAAAATTATTCCATTTGTCTGAGCTCACTTCTTTTCTTTTCAGAGACACTCTTAAAATGGTCATTACAGTAGTGGACTTTTCCCCTTCTCTGGCCTTTTTATTTTTTCATGATGGTGGCAATTTAATAGATTTGGTAGATAACAGGAGGAGAAAATAGATTTTGTGAATTATGTAGTGGAAAAGGTATAGGAGACATTTGAGCCAAAATAATCATAGCAATAACAATTATTATTATAAGAATGTTCTATAAATACAACTAAAAATAATAATAAATAATCTAATTTTAATATTTATATTAAATAAAAGTTAATATTATATTAACATTCTTGATATTTTTATAAATAAAAATAATAACTATAAACTTATCAATAATTTTATGAAGGTTTGCAAAAGACCTCATTTGTCCAGAGTCCTGCTCAGAGCTGTGTTTATGTATGCTACTTTAAAAAGAAAAATAAAATAAAAAATTGGGATAAACCAGGGAAAAGAACCTTAGTCTGTCTTCTCCTAGTAAGAAGGATGATGATCCTACTGATGGAGCTAGTAGATAGCAGAGTCATGCTGGTTTTCAATTATTCGACTTCTGTCCCTGCCATTCCAGAATTCTCAGCTGCAGCCACTTATCTAGTTACTCAGTGGTAAAGCTGGAGGAAAAGAACTCCACCCAGAATACTTTAATGCCTGATAAGGTAATTGAAGTGAAAAATTGTTTTGGCTGAAAAAAAAATCCCCTGATCGCCTACTTTCATGGTAAAATGTCCACCCAACATGATAATTCGTTTTCCTAATCTCGGAGGTTTAATGAAAGTGGCTGGGATTATGCTTTACAGAAGGCTACCTGAACGTGTGGTGAAGATCAGTTCCATTAAGTCCACTGGCTATATCCTCTGAAAGGAGGATAGACAGGTGTATGGATCAGGACAGACTTTACACAGGAAATTCCTCACTAGGCTGTGTCTTCTGTATCTGTGAATGTACTCCTAATGTAGACACCACAGGCATCACAAGGGAGAAGGACAGAAATACTGTGTGAATTATATGTGCTGTCATTACACCTACCTCAAAATTTCAAAGTAAAACAAGTAAATTAATCCATGCAGACCTCATCTAATTGGTTTCTGCTATTAGCTCTAGCTCTTTTACACACTGATACCTGGCACACTGATGAATGAATTGTAATCATGTCTTAAGGACCTGACAATTTTACTCTGAAAAGAATATAGTTTCTTCCTGCTCCCTTTCCCAACAAGAAATCAAATGTTAGAAGCTAAACACAACCTCAGAAATTATGCACTATCATATTTTGATCTTCAGCATACTCACTCAAGACTGAAATAGAATTCATCTCCAGATTGTAAATACCTAAATTTAGTAGTGTACAATCTGGAGCTGTATCCCATCATTAAATATAGATTTGTGCAATCTGGAGTCCCACCCCTTGTTACAGAAGAGTAAAATTCAGACTTCCAAACAACAAAAATTATTAAGGTATTAGAAGGAACCATTGATGACCTAAGATTAAAGCACCCACATTGCATAATTTAAAAATTTAATGATTGAGAGGATTACACAAAAGTAAATGACAACATATTTAGAAGGTTTACGTAAAAGTTAGAGGAAATTACTGCAACACATGTATTTATAGATATAAATAGAAATTATGGAACCAACACTGAAATTTTCCATAAAGAAAAATTGACATTATGTAAATACAGAGAAAAAAATTAACAAAAAGACACCTGAGAATAAGGAAGAGGAAGAAGGCTTGGAAAAATGTCAATATGCAAAAAAAAATCAACCTAGAGGTGTATTCACTTCAAGCATCTTTTCATCTCATTCTGCCATATGCTCTACCACAATAAGATGATTGACATGTTTATTTTAAGTTCCTGTATGCATAGTGATTTCCAAGTGTAAAGATAAACATTCTTTTCATAATTTTTAAAATACAAAAAATGGTGGAAAAATTATCTTCCACAAAGATTTAATGATATTAGGTACCCATGGGCATTTAAGCATCAGGTAGATACCTCCTTCCTCTGAATGTCACAAATATATCTCTGTGCACATTCTGGAATCTAGAACTGTTGGAAAATAGTCAAATGTAATGTAGGAACTGAAAATGAAACTCAACTGTAAAATATTGGTTAATTTGAATTTTGCTATTACTAATGAAGGACAATACACTTTTCATCAATGTAATGGGTTGAAATGAATTGATTGACAAGATTTTTAGCCAACGTGCTTTTGAGATTTTTGCATATTTAAACCCCGTGCAAGGGCAGGAAGTTCTTTTGTTCCCAGTCTCCTGACGGAGAAAGGGGGGCCTCCGAGCCTCCGGGCCTGGACCGGGCCCAGCCCGGGCTCCTGCCTGGCCCCTGCCTGCCCCCCCTCACTCCTCTCCCAGAGCCGCGGGCAGCTAACTACCCCATAGCCGAATTCATCCAGCTTGGCTTCTAGAAACTGGGAGGGGTCTCCCCTCTCCCTTCATGCAGCCCACGCAGACCCAGCGGGACCAGCGGAGCCTCCTTTTCCAGCCTGCACAGCTCGCACCGAACTGAACATCAGCGCAGCCCGTGGGGCAAGACGTGAGGGAGAAGAACATGGAGGCTGCACGGTCAGGGAGAAAGAGAAAGTCAGTCACGTGAGACGACGCTGAGATGGCGGCGGGAGAAAAGGGTGTGTGCGTTCTGGCACCAATCTTAAAAATCCTTCTAGCAGCTGTGGAGGACTGAACTCTTTAAATCATTTTAAAGTATGGGGAGATGAAAATCCATGCCTGTGAGAATTCATGTTGCAGCCTGTGAAGATGTAAGAGAATGTCTGTGCCAGGCTATGCAGTTGTGAAGCAGCTTTTAGAGGTTTGTGAAGAAGCAGAGAAGCCCTTGTGTTTAAGCTGGAATAATTCATGTTTAAAAGAGACTGGAAGCAAAGAACCTTTGTGTTTGGGCTGGAAGAATTCATCTTTAAAAGGACTTGTAACCCCATGTAATGGCCCATGATTGCAGTGTGAATATACGGTGGAATGGGAGAGATATTTCACTTCAGTAGATGGTTTCTGGGCGGACTACATTGTTGTGAAGGATTTCCACGGCATAGCAGAAGGGAACCCTTTTCCCTAAGCATAAGAAAGAGACTTTTAAGGACTGCAACACTGACCAAAATTGTTATTCCTTGTGTGAGGTGGTAAAAGGAGGGGGAGTGCTGGAGAGAAAGGGAGGGGGGAAGGGGGTTTTGCTTTAACTTCTTATTATTTCTTGTCACTTCTAACTTTGTTAGTAATAAACTTCTTTATATTCTTTATAAAGTTTTGGGCCTGCTTTGCATTTCTTCTAATCCTTATCTCACAGAGTGAAATAGATGTGATCAAACCACTACAATCAACCTGTTGAAAACAGCATTAGGACTTGTTTAGTCTTGTCTTGATCTGAGATAATTTTATCTGGGCTAAGGTGTAATAGGAATTGTCTGACAGTGAAGTGAATATATCTTAAATTTGCCTTGACTTAGTCGTAGTCTATGGTAATTCCAAGTTTGATATGAGCTCTGTGTGTTCTCCTATTGAAATGTGGTATAGAAGGGTACAGAAACAGGATGATAACAGGAATCAGTCAATACCCGACTGTCCATTTATTGCAAGTAGAAAGATACTGAATGTAAAATATTGTCCAAAACTACCACTTAGATGTTGACTCAAAAGGTATAAAAGAGAAGATAATTGCAAACATGGTCAGGTATAACTCTTTCAATTGAATGTGTATCTATGTATGTCAGAGATGGTTGTTAAAAGAATGTTAAAATGTGATAAATCAAACCAGTTTCAGAGTTCAAAACAATAACATTACAAGACAAACATTGGCTAACAACACACGCTACCAGAATATGGTTTTTAGCATTTTTGTATTTTAAATCACAAGTCCTTTAGGGGCATATCTTAAACTATCGTTGAACATCCAACGTTCACAGCTGGTGTCACATATTCCTAATCACAATGGTCCTTGATGGTTTAATCATTGACCTGATCAGGCTGAAAAGCCCTTCAAGGAGAGAATGCAGAAGAGAAGTGTGTGTGAATTCTTTGACCTCATGCCTCCATTTGGGACCTTGTCCTTTCATTAGGTAGCTGATTTCCTCGGCAAACCCCAGTCTTTGCCACCATGTTTGGTGGGATGAGATGGAGGTTGCTTTACCATTCCCAATAGTTGCCCTATCCTGTTCCTTCACTTGTTTGTTTTTTTTTTTTTAACTTCATTTTCCTTTTCCCTTACTTAACTGATACTCTTTTCCTTAAAGTAAAAGCTGTCTTATCCCATCTCTTTACACTGAGCTTCTTCAGTGACCAGCACTTGACTGTCACTGAGCTCTTTATGCTTCTGGAACCTCTGATTTTGATCTGTGTCGTATTTTCAAAGCCTTTTCTATTACCCCACTCTTAAACTGCACATTATCACAAGAGAAACCTCTTTCCAAGCTCACACAGCCAGTTCCCAGGGTAAATTGAAAACAGGTGGCCAGGACTAGAGCCTTGCATAGTCACTCTAGGCATAGCCAATAGGGCTATGTTCCTTCATGGTGATGGCAACACTATTTTTCATGTGGCCACTAGCTCTAACAATGTTTCTTGAGCTGTACTATATTGGAAACTTTATCTTGAGGATCATAAGAAGCTTCTATTGGATTTTCCTTGATATGCTTTTTAATTTAGGAGTGAAGGAAGCATCTTCTTTGCCTACAAACCATAGAATATACTGATTAATATTACCTCAGTTTTGAAAAGAACTAAGTTAAACATCAACATTATGCTTCAGGTCTGAAGCACTTTGAACATAAAAAGAAGTAGAAGTGGAAGAAGTTTCCTGAGAGTGTGAGCCTGTGTCATGATCCGGTTGCTAAAGTTCTTAGAAAGGCCTCTGCCCGAATTAAGGTGCAAACGAGACCATATGCCAGTGACAATAATATGGGTTTTATTTGATAGTAAATATGAGACAGAGAGAGAGAGAAAGAAAGAAAGAAATAGAAAATAGGTGGGAGGGGGCAGAAAGAGTGTGACATGGACAGAATAAGGAAAATATCACCACTCCGTGGATCCCAGTGACGTTGCGTTGATCCTCTCCAGCCGGTCTTCTTGGTGGTGAAGGTCCCCCCAAAAAGCATAGAATCCGATGGGTTAACATATGCTCAGGCTAGGTAGGAAAACCCAAGCACCTCCCTGGCGGTAGCAGGGGTGGTGAGATTGCCATTGTCTGGTCCAACAGGCTCTGGGTTTGTTGCAACACGTGCAGTCCTGTGGTGTAAGGCTTCAAGAATGACTCTGGGGCGGCACTTTGGAAGGTCTTTGACACCTCCTCAGCTGCCTCTCACGTGAATGTCCCATGAGTGTGACCTGTGGGGTTGGGGGTTCCACAGCTGGGCCGGTTTGTGTAATGGAGGATGAGTGTTCACTGCCTCTAACCAGAGGTTACATCTGAAACCTCCTCCCCCCCCCGCCTCATTTTGGAGGGACNTGTGGGCTATGGCCTCCCCCACCCCGAAGCAATCCAAAGATGATTCTTAGCACGGCTGCTGGGTTTGGCTCACATTGTTTTCCTTGTTTACTTGTTTGTTTCAAGTGATTTAAGAATGGGTTTTCCTTTTATCTAATCTCAGCAGTTTGACTTTCAGTCCAAAGTCCCAGTCAGATATCCTCAGGGAGGTTTCTTTGGTTGTAGCTTCTTTATACAGTTTTTGTTATAATGGGCAAAACTTTATATCAATGTTTGAGGCATGAACTATTTCAGTCTCTGACAGCCTGATTCAATCATTTTTTTTTTCCTGTTTCTTCTTTTTTTTTTATTTATGCTGTCAGGTCATAAAAATGAGATATAATGACTTAATAAAGTACAGCAAGCTTCCATATCAAAATTAGTGAACAATCTAGTTTTTCATCAAAAGAAGATACTGAAGAGAATGTATTTTATTTGGAGTGGCAAGGAACATCAATAATGTCATTAACATGGTTGTCTCAGAGGCTATACCTCATGAAGCCATTTTAAACAGCCTATATTTAATTATGTTTTTAAACTTTTAAGTCAAATTTCCATGAGATAATAAATCCATTCTTAGGACATGATCAAAAGTCTACATTTTACAAAGTACAAGTATCCATTCAAATTTCTTACCACATGTTCAAAGGGATCATCACAAGCTGGAACATGCCAGATCAGTTACTACCAATAAATACCAACATGAATTTATGCCAGATCAGGAACCATGTTCCCACACAGTATTTTCTTTATTTTCTTCAGCAAAGTTGTGTTTCTATGTTTGAATGCGATTAATGTTAATTTTGTACTGATAGGTGGTCTGATACCATACATATCCAACACAAATTACCTTGGAAACCATGAATTTTTTTCCTACTTTTATTTTAAAAGACCTTTGTTTTTGCCTAGTAACACATTCATTTCTGACTCGTAATGGTCTTCCTATAAACTGTGGATAAAAATCTTTTTCACACTGGTTTTATGATTTATTATTTCATTAGGTAAACAGGTTTACTGCTTAGTTTGTCTTTTTTATATATGGTCTTAATACAATATTCACTCTCACATTTCAAGGACTGGAAATATGCAACTGAAAATGCTGAGCATCAACGTGTAGTTTTTTATTTTTATTGTGTCTGCTTTGTTCTCATTATCTTGTGTTACAAAAATTTATGTGAAATAGCAAGGAACAGTATACTACAACAGTTTTTTATTTCTCATTTTTGGAATGAAATAGAAAATTATGTTCAGGATATGTTTAAATTTGAATGATTAGGCTCTTTGAATGTGTTTACTTGGTTATCCTGAAATGTTCTTTTTAAAAAGGTCAACCATTCCTAGAGAAAATAAATCATGTTTTTACCCTTCCAATTTTACCCTTTTACTTCTCCCCAGTCCTGCTGGTGAGGGAGTGAGCGAGTGGCTGCGTAGGGCTTGGTTGCTGGCCAGGGTTAAACCACAACAAATCCCTATTTTCTTAGCACTAGGGAAAAAATGTTGCAAAAACCAGATATAAATTACCGTATTAGCAGTTTATCTACAGTATAATACACATTATTGCAGTATTTAAGTCTTTCTTTCACTAGTCAACTCATAACAAATGGAGGATCATTAATTTAAAAAATGGCTTTGAGAACTAAAAATCAAAGATGGCAAATTTGTAATTTTTTTTCCCCAACAAATTTTTAAACAAGGGACAGCACTTGTAATTAATTAACACCAAACTCTCTGTTGCTGCTGTTGCAAAGGCATCTTTTGCATTCAGAAATTATAAATGTGTTTGTTTATAAAAAGAATGCGCTGATGAAGCTGGGGGTTTTAATCATTTTATCCTTAGAAATCATTAAATATTTCACAGTGTATAATCTGAACTTCAAGGCATTACTCATCTGAGAAATTCTTGCTATGCAAATAATTGCATTCTCTTTTAAAGTCACTGGCTGCCTGAGTAAAATGTGTATGACTGACCTTTTTTATTATGCTATTGCCTACTTCACAAAAGGGAGAAAAATCTGTGAGCTCAAGCCTTCAACATGTCAGTCAGGGTTTTCCATGGATTTCAGGAGAAGGCAAGCAGGGTCTCAAAGACATGAAAAGAACATTTAGCATAATCTATATTACTGACTCACAGAAAACTTTGACCCCCCTCAGTCTGGAACTTTGTCTCTTGAAAATATACCAATTTGATCTTTATTGAGCATGGTGAACTTTGCTGTCACATCTCACCTGGAAGATATGAGCTTTTACTGTTCAAAGAACAGAACACAGCAAGTTAAACACAAACCTTACTTCAGTCTGTTGAGTAAAAATTTAATATTTATTGCCCCTTGTTAAATTTCACAATATGAATGAAGAGTACTCTCAGGGTTCAGAAAGAAAGGCAGTTAGACGTGCTCATATTCAGACTTCTTGCTCTTTTCAGCATCTCTTGATCCTTTGTACATTTCTACACTTAAGAACATGTTGACACAATGTATTTTTATATGTGTGATAAAGAAAGGAAAAAAAATCATTCTGGTTTGACTGGTGCAGAAGTTTGAGATAGTGCAGTAGTATCTAGCATGTCACAGTGCTCTTACTGCACCATTTTTAGTAGATAACTTAAAAAAGAACTTTCATTCCGTTTTAACCCTTTAAAACTGTAATGCTGATAATATCCTTTAACCTTATAAATCTTGAAGTCCCAAAACAACAATTATCAAGGCCCAATCATTTCAAATCTCATTAAATCATATCTTCCCTTTGAGATAACCTAGGTAAAATGAATAATTGTTTCCTTAGCATCATCCTGTTTTCCCTCACAGCAAAGAGTTCATGAGTTATAGTCTGTCAAGGACAGAATTCCTACTCTGCACAAAGTAGTAGTTTTGAATTATGTAATTTAGAAGATAGCCAAAAGTTCTTTGCTTGATAACATCTGGAGAGAAGTCCATACATTACTTACTATAGAAGAGGAAAATTTTTATTTTTCTTTTCAGATATCTTCTTGATTAATGTTCCTAATATTACACTGATAAGATTATGCTGAAGGTTATAGAAGCTACACATCACTTTACTTGGCTTATCTGAAAGAATCTTAGCATTACAGGGAACACTAAATAAAAGACAACTTATATTTTTCTGCTTTACACCCCCTTTTGTGAAGAAGTTACCAATATTTGTGTGCTTACAGTGTATAAACCTACGTTTATGTCAAATCAAACATAAGAAATGTAGAATCTTTTAATTTAAACAATGAAAATATAAGTATATATACATCCATACATAAATTCTGCATTTCTTTTTAGGTTCTCATAGACAAACAGAAGACATGCACGCCCTAAACCACACTGAATAGGGTCTTTTTATTTATTTATTTATTTTAATTTGTTTTGTATTGTTCAAAGAAGCAAAGTATTTTCAGTAACCTTTTCAGAGATACGTTTCACCATTCAGCTGTATCAAAGTTAAGATATGAAAGAATCCAGCTATGCAGTAGAAAATAAATTTCAGTGAATGTAAAAATTCAGTCCTCCAGTCAAATTTCTGAATTCTGTAACACCTATCTCGCTTCTTCCTAATTCTTTGGGTTTATTTAAGAATGTTTTTCATTCTCCTTATTTTTTTGGCTCTGGTTGTTAGTAAAGAAAACACAAAGAGTATTACAAAATTCCTCAAACTTCCTGACTTAGATGCTCCAGTCAGAATGCATGATTTAAGGAAAATGTTCCTCACTGCTTAAATTACTCAGTTAACAAGTGCTCAGTCATTCTCAGAGAAAGGCATATGCACAGGTCAGTTGAAAAGTATGAGATGTCCAATGCAGTTAACAATTTCAGAATTGAGAATCATAGAATTCTAAAAAAAAACCTGAATATATAAGGATTTGTCTAGTTCTTTTACTTTGACGGTATTAACTGAACAATAAAAAGCAAGTTGAGGATATCAAGGTGGCCACTTTGGAAAATTAAATGGGACATTCATGCCTCTAAAGATGACAATAAATGTTGGAGCTTCTAGAGAGTTTGGGTATGTTTTAGGGCAACCTACTGTTCCCCCACTTCCCCCACCACATTCTGAAAAAGAGTTTGAAGAGTATTTAAGCAGGAGACATCATACATGGCTATTTAACTCCAAATGTTTGAAACCTGGCGAAATTGTAAGCAGTGGAAAACAGGGTCATAAAAATTGAGATTCCAAGAACGTTAAAAATAGACATCCCTAACGCACCTCAGCTATGATCAACAAGAACAATAATTAGTTTTCCAGAAAACTGTATGCTGGCTGGAACTTTTACTTTAGTCATCAGTTGAAACTGAACCAAAAAAAATCCTATAAAAATGATGGTGGAAAAAAGCTCCCTTGAAGTCCTCAAATCTCATTTCCATGTCCTTTAGAATATTCAGGGATTCTGATTTTGTGCAGTGCAGATTTTGCTCCTGATTTTTTATCAAATTAGTAATTATTAACATTTTTATGATCATTGTATTTTAGTTATAAATACATATATGCTTAACTATTTCTGAAGTTAAGAGAAGACATGGCAATAAAAAGGCAATTAAGAAAGTTCCCTAGTAAATTTCGTTAAAAAATATGCAAATCCCAGGACACTGCTTCCTCTGTGTTCATATTATTTTTGGTTGTTTGCTAAAAACCTACCTTCTGATGAGTGAGTGACCTACTGTTCTGCTGCAGTGGGGATGTCTGTTTAGCTGGTGAGTCAGACCACAGTGCCCAGCAAGACAAGCAAGCTTACAGGGATTTTAGCTATTTGCAGAACATTTTTCTTGGCAGTGGGTGCAAAGGGGATCCAGAAACTCTCCTTCAGACAGTGTGGCTGCATAGCAATGGTGGTGTCCTCACCAGGGTCAGTGTTGAGCCTCAGCTGGAGTAAGAACTCTGGCATATTAGAGGTCATGGGTCCCACGCATGGTCAGAGGGAGGATGCTGCCTCCCAGGGCTCACATCGGTTGCTTTATCTGGAGCAGGGTGGAGTGAGAGCGATGGTGGACTCACTTGTGAGGGAAGGCAATCTGACAGTTAAACATCAGGGAGGATGAGTAGGAGGTTTGTATGATCATCATAGAGACTGCAGAGGCATGAGTCTGAGCTACAGAATAAAAAGAAGGAGGGACAATGAAAGATTATGCATGAATAACTGTGGATGGACAGTCCCGAGATAGAGATGGATGGGGACTTGTGCACTCCATCAGCAAGAGAAAGGTTCCTTGGCTTCCAGATCTGAATTTACAGAATTCATACATTGCACTAATAGCCAAGGAAAGGGAATGAACTTCACTGAAATAGATTTCAGAGCCAGCTGGGCCTGAACCAAGAATTAGCGCCGAGAGGAGGCAGCCAGCAATGGTGTTTTGAGACTCTGTTCTGCAGGAGATAAAAGCACCCACCTGCCAACCAGAACTTCTGCCACAGGAGATTAATTCTTTGATGGGGCTTGGATCCAGAATGTTGCATAGAGGATGACAAGTCTCATGTGGCCTTCAAATTTTTGCTCATCCATGTGTGCACCAGTAATACTGCCAAGGGAGACCTGGAGCAATCAGGAGTGAGTACAGAGAGCCGAGGACGAAGGTGGTTTTCCCCTTGGTCCTATGGATGATGGGAAAGCCTCAGGCAGAGGTTCCTGAGGCAACCTGAAATAACAAGCAGATTAGTGGCATTGTCACAAGCAGTGCTTTGATTTTTTATGACAAGGATTTCTTAGGAATAAGGACTTCTAGTGAGACATGGGATCTATTTGACAAAGTGTGGATGAATCTTCTTGACGACAGGACTTGCGAGACTGGTGATGAAGACCGTAAACCATTCATATCATCAGATGGTGATAAGAGCTTTCAGTTAAGTAAAGAAAGGTAAGACAAGGGTATACATGGCACAGGGTGATGGGCGTAAGAGAGGTCTTGTGAAGGATAAAGAAAATTAGAAACTGACCTATCTGAAATTCATGTGCACAAATGCACACAGCCTGAGAAATTAACAAGAGGAATTTATGTTCCATGAATGGATGAAAAGTATTTACAATGCTGGCCTTGAAGGTCTTCAAGACTCAGCTGAATAAAAACTTAAGAAACTTGTTATGAAATCAGTGTTGACCTTCCTTTGAATCAAAATTGGATTAGAGACCTCTTGACATCCTTTCCAACCTGGATAATTTTGTAGTTCTCTTATTCTGATTGTCTGTTGTAGGCTAACTACTGGATACAATACCTTCAGTCTCTTTAGTTCACTGTAATGAGGAAGTAGCATAATACTGTGCCAAGACCATGCAAGCTGTCTGCAGAAACGCAAATAGACTTGTTAGTACATGCTTTGCTTCAACAAAGAAACTAAGTCTTATACATAACTTCTTGGGTTTGAGACTAAATTTATAGTTCAGGCACTAAAGATCTAAAGTGAAGGCAAGACTATAGGACTGCAATACTTCTGCATCAGAACTACATATGACACAAGCTATTTAGAACTGTGACATAGGGTTTACACTGGTAACCATCCTACCTCAACCAAAATAACAGATTTTTTACAATTTCAGTAGAAGTTATTTTCGTATGAACTTTGTAACCGCTCAAGTGGCTGGCCCTCCAGAAATATTATCACATGCAAATTCCGTGTAAAATACTAGTTTACAGTTTATCTAACTTCACCTTTTAAAACCAATTGCATCTCCAACATTCAGTGTTCTTTCTTTGTGAAGCAGTTTGTACCACATTAACCCCCTTTCAATTCTATTTAAAGTCTCACATTCAGGATGGGCGGTCCTGGTTTTCTGCGGATATATGTGAACTGTGTTAGTAGATATCAGTGGTGATTCTCCACTATTTTAAGCCACAAAAAGTCCTGAAAATTACTTTAGCGAGCTGAAACAAGCTGAGTTCTGTAGAAGCAGAAAAAAAGCTGAGAAAACTTTGAACAAGAATTTTACCACTATCAAAAATAAAATGTATGTTCTAAGCTAAATTGAAATTGGCCTTTATAAAGGTAATCATCTCCATTGTCATCAACTTGAATAGACAGAGTTTCTGGGATAATATATTTAAAAATGCCTAATACTATGCGAGTTGTCCCAGATGGTACAATAATAATAATAATATTCTCATCATGACAGCAAAGACAATATTTAAGTGCTTTAGAGTATGGCAGAAGCCCGCTATAAATGTTGTGTATCTTCTTCTGAAATCAAAGTTTTTAATTTCCTTACACAAGTAGGAAAAAATGAATATTGAGAGGTCAGTGGCAGTAGTAACACTGTTATATGGCTTAGAAAACCAGCCAAATAAACCATACCCAAAGTCAATCTTCCCCCGCAACTTGCAAATTGTGTAACATTATCAGTTTGGAAACAGGAAACTGCATTTATTGGAAGTACAGAAATTTGGTTCGACTTTCTACTTAACCTGTTACACAAAATAATTTAATCACTAGAAAAAGTAATCAACATATAGTCTCTAATTTCTTATTGAGCTGAAAATAGGAAGTTATATTTCAGTTTTCTAAGGATAGAAGACATGCAATTTGAGATCACCGTAAGCTATTTTGCCTCATTTATTTGAACTAATATAGTCGATGGAGTATGGAGACCTGTTCTGCTGGCCAGATCTGGATGCTAAATTTAAGCAGGGTAAAAATGCTCTTCAGCTTCTACTGTCTGTCTGAGGCAAGTGATTCTCTTCCTCTTCTCTACTCTTGTCCAGCTGTGTCCTGCTTGGGGCCCCAACATATGAAAGACATAGACCTGTTGGAACAAGTCCAGAGGAGGTTCACAAAGATGATCAGAGGCCTGGAGCACCTCTCTTACGAAGACAGGATGAGAGTTAGAGTTGTTCAGCATGGAGAAGAGAAGCCTCCAGGGAGACCTTCTAGCAGCCTTCTAAAGGGATTCTGAAAGAAAGCTGGAGAGGGACTTTTTACAAAGGTATGTAGTGACCGGACAAAGGGGAATAGTTTGAAACTGAAAGAGAGTAGGTTTAGATTTAAAATTAGGAATAACCTCTTCACTGACAGGGTGCGGAGACACAAACTGGTTGCCAGAGAAGTTGGGGATGCCCCATCCCTGGAGGTGTTGAAGGCCAAGTTGGATGGGTCTTTGAGCAACCTTTTCTAGTGAAAGGTGTCCCTGGCCATGACAGGGGTGTTCAAGCTAGATAATCTTTAAAGTCCCTTCTGTTTTTACAAAAAAAAATATTATCTAACTCTTCAGACAATGAAAATAAATAGCTACCTATAAGCAAAATATGAACTTGAAGATTTTTTTCTTTAAAAAATATTTCCAGATGTATTCTTTGAGCAATAAACCCACAATGCATTAGTCACATATAACTGTCATAGTTTAGTTCCATTTAGAATCAAAATGTAAGAAAAGCAGGGGGTTTTTATTTTTCTTGGTTGCAGAGAAGTGAATAAATTTACTTGTATACCTCAACTGAAAACCTATTTTTGTTTATTTCCATAGATATCTACACTCAAAACTAAATGAATATTATAACAAATAGATAAAAAAGGAAATTTTCACATCATAAAGTACAGAAGAGGTTTAATGGACATAATTCTTAATATAGTTCTATATGTTTCAAAGCACTTTCATTAAATCTCTGCATTCAACAGCTCCGTAATGATTTTATGCCTATTACGTTCCATCAAAAATTTTCAGTGAAGGAAAATGCATTACATTTTCTCATATATATTTAATATTTCTACCTCTTTAAACCTTGCACTCCTGTAAGACTAGTACATATTTTCTGAGATCTCCTATCCCAGCTTAACTATGGCTTAGTAAATCATATCTGAACCTTAACATTGAGCATTAGAATAGCATAATTCTAGGAACGAACATCATTCTATAACCAAAATCCATTTTATATCAGAAAACTGAAAATTTAAAAGTAATTTTTCCTCATTCTGTTTCGAGGAGCTAGTTTAGGAAGTTAATTTTGGTGAAGCACATAGGTACATCACAAAGCAATACAATACCTGTCTGATCAGTGATTTTCTCCTTCTCTAAAAAGCCTAACACTAAGGGTTTCATCCAGAAACCTATAATGCAAAATAAGCCTTCACTTAAATGTGAGGGTGACCATCCGTATATGCAGGATAGAAATCCTCCTTTTAAATAAATACCTTCAATGGAGAAAAGTATATGTCTACTCCATGTTTGGCAGCACTTAAAGAAAGTAAAATCTCATTTTGACAACGAAAATAAATAAACCACGGATTGACTTAAAAGACAGAATCTGAGATCTAAATAGGTGTAATTTTTTTTAAGGAAAAAGGAAAAATTATACCATAAGTTTTCTTTACCTTCCCTTATTCTTTACTGAACTCCTAAGCTTTCTTATATTGTGGTTACAAGTAAGCTTCCATTATTGTCAAGAATTTTTTTCTTCGTTTCTTAGCAACCTCTGTTGTATGGCTAATGGATCACTGAGGTTTTCTAGCTAAATAACAAGGAGCATAGTGACAATTATCCACCCATTTAGATTGTTGTATTGGTACTTTTATCTAGGCTAAAACTCTAGCCTTTTTAATATAATTTTTATCCTGTATATGAAAGCATAAGTTATTGGATTTTTTATTGTAAAACTGACTCTTGCATGTCTCTCTCTTGTCTTATGGGAGTTTTACTGAAATTTAGGATGAGATCTGCCATCTTTGTTGATCTTGCAGTATTCAGTCAAACTATTCAGACAGAAATGCAATTATGGTGAATGACAGTGGAGAGAATAGATTTTTTTATATTTAACTTCATAAGACTATAATAATATATTTTGTTATCAAAGGGTTCTCCTTTCACAGCTCATGTGAATTAAACTGAATTTATGCAGGGGACATTTCAGAAAGATCCCAAGTCCATTTTATTTTCTTGTGCTGAAGTTGTCCTTGGGGGATACTCAGTTTCAGTTACACTGACTAAAACATGTTTCTGCTTATGGCTTTTTCATATTATTCTCTAAAGGCTAAATATACCTAGAGGATAAACATTTCATTACCTTGGAGATTTTAAGATCTTACTTTCCAGAATACTTTCAGTCACTGTAATGATCCTGGCCAGGAAGCTGCTGTAAGTAAAGCGATTAGTGATCTACAATACAGTTAACTTGAGTAGGTGCAAGTTTTGCTGCATTGTACTGCGTGTCCAGGGTGGTCTTCAGGCTCTGTTGGTCTGCACAATACTCTTGGCTACAGATAAACTTAGAACAAGAAGCCTCCAGACAGCTCCCACTTGGTACTGGTAATTACGTCACTCATGCCTTGCCTTCATCTAAAATTGCAGCAAGAAGTTCTTATGTGAAGGTCCTTTATGAAAACAGTTGTTTTCTTGTAAGAAAGTTATGTAATATCCCACTGCGGGATCTGATGATCTGTGCAGCATGAAATGGGAAAATCCATCCTATGTCTAGCTGATGTTGTATGGATGTTGCCCGAATGGGTTCTTCCTAGAGCCTTTCAAGGTGTGTAATATTTACTTATCTACATTCCTGTTCTAATTCTGTCTTAAAAGACAGATTTTATCTTGTTGTTGGATCCTTCCCATTAAAAGCCAGAAAGAAACCTGCAACATCTCTGCCTCTTTCTCAATACCCACCCTGCTCCTCCCTTTCCATGGTACGGAACAGTCATTAAATATTTCTAAGCATTCTCTATGAATGAAGAAATCTAAAATTTATTTTTAAAATTTTTCTACTTAAAAGAATAGTTTTGCCTTCCATTTTTAGGTAATCTCCTATAAAAGCTGACAGAGTCCCAGGGAAAAAAAAATCTTTGAGATGCTAAATTATAAAACTTACAATTCAAAATAATTCTTCCATTTCATAAAAGGCTAGATGGAGTGATGCTTTTCAAACCTCACTCTGATCTCTTGCTTTACTTACGTGGTGCTAGATCATTAATTTCCTTATTGCATTTGTAGATATCCAATTTGCATCATTTACAAGGATTTTGTTTTGAAATATCCAAAAATACTCATTTGACTTTCTTGTCAGGAGGGAGAAATCAAACCATTTCAGTCTGAAGCAGTAAAATAAAAAAAAAAAAAATATTCTTAAGCATACTTTTAACTTCAAACATTCAGCTAGCTAAGTGAAAATCCAATCTGCATCATTCTCTATGATTTAGCCTACACAGCATGAAATTAACAGAAACCTTAAAATAGGATTTGAAATAGTGAGTAGCATTCTTACTGTGTGCAATCTCATAACTTCTTCTAAATTTGAGCGTAACTGTAGTCAGAACTCAGCAAAACATACTGTAGGGAAAATCCAAGGCTTAATTTTCCTTTGCATCATTTCACAAGGTGAAGTAGCACTGAAAAAAAAAATTGCATTTCATTTTAAATTAATCCGACATGAGTACAATGGCGTTCTGTATCAGATGAGTGTAAGTGAGAATAGGTCACTGGATTGTTAACCCACTACATCTTCTTACTCCAGAAGTACCAATTAAGACTATTGCTTGCATTTTTAGTGCATAAAGTTTGTTTGAATTGATGTTTAACATATAATTACCACTATTTTTGGTGTGCTGGAGCCATTACCAAAACACTTTTTCATAATGAAATTTTTTCGTAGTGAAGTATTAGGGGTTAATTTCCTTGCCTAAAGGAAAGTGTATGTTGCAATCAGAGATCTATTAAAATACCTGAAATGTTCACACAGTGTGGCAAGGTTGCACAAGAACCATTGCCTTTTGGCAGAGCATCTAGAGGCTCAGCAGTTTACACACAAACATCTTCATGATCTACAAAATTAGGTGTGGCAACAGAATCAAGCCCTGACTAAAACTAACAGGAAACAAGATGGACTCTAATGTGCATTAGGGGATTAAACAGAAAAAAAAAAAAAAACCTAGATGGAAAATTTGTGTAGTGAAGGATGTAACCTTTTTGCCTACTGACTCTTTGTTTTAATCACAGTAGTTCAATTGCGTTTGTCAAAGAATGACACAAACCAACAGTTCTCTATGTAGATATGTATCCACACTGCTTACATTTCAAAAAGTCATTGAATCATAGAACATTTCAAGCTGGAAAGGACCCATCAGGATCACTGTATTCAGTGTAAACTTGCCCATAGTTAGAAAATCAATACCATTTGAAATGTCTCAGATTCTCTGTATCTCAGATAGTATAAAAGTGAACCTACATCAAGCCTTTGGTCAGAACAATCAATGTTACCTTGAAAACTGCTCATGTCACCCTAATATAGGTACCTTCATTTGGTCAGCTGAAAAGCTCTAAAGCTCCATTACCTATACTGATTAGGGACTTTATTAACTTGTCGACATATATATAAAGAAAATTCATGTAATTATTCTCAATTGATTTACTTTTTAATCTCTGCTGTCTGCTTATTATTGTATTACTGGTCACAGAGCAGCTTACAGGTTCTCAGGTCCTGATATGTCTGTCATGTTCTCAAACATGACACTCTTCCTACTATCACTCTTCCTACTCTGTATTTAGGTTTCTACATAAATCAAACCAGTCAAAGCAAACTGAATAAGAGGTGTGACATGTACACATAGATTCTTGACCTTGGTGATTAGAGACAGCCCTGAAATTTTATCACAGCACTTGACAGTGTGTGAGTTTATTTCCAGCTTCATTTTACAATGAATGGGTTGAAATAGAAACCATATCTGTTTCTAGTATTGTTACACTACAAACACTTTTAATTTCTATAGCATCATTTTTGTGAAATGCTTAAATCTGCTCCGGTCATACTTTGGAAAAAAAATTAATTAACAGAATAGCTTTTCTATGTGTGCAAAACTGGAAAGTGTGTAGAAATAAAAACTAGTATTTTTATGGCATTAATAGGAAATTCAGGGAAAAGAACAAGCAGAGTCTGCTTTTAGATGTGAAGACAGGACCTCTAGACAAATATTATGGAATCATACCTGAGGAGTTCAAGAAAATGTCAAGAGTTTTTATTTGTTTTCAGAGAAACAGGCAAAAGCTGACGAACATAATTTTTCAATTTTTCAGCAAAGTCTGATTGCATCAATTCGGAGAGAGAGAGAAACAGATTTTAAAAAAGGACATTTCAGCCTGAGATATGGAGAGAAAAAGCAAGCTGTAATATTCAGAGAGATTTTCTAACCTTAACCTCGAGCTAAAGCCATCAGGACTTGCTCAATAATGGTGACAACACATGATTCATTTCACTTATTTCATCTTGCCAAGGACAACTGTACAAAGATGGGGGGGTAGGGACAGAAAGTGGTCTATGCTTTTTCTTATCTGTGACATTTCATAGGTGTCTTGAAAGTTAATATTTTTTTCACCAAATTCTGCAGATGAAAATGCTCAGGAAACAAACTAAAACTCAGTAACCGTTCTTTTTTTTTTTACTATAGAAATAGTAAGAATTGGAAAATTGTGAGAAATCCCATTAAAAGCTCTTGTTTTTATTTAATAACATTAGTCACAGTGTACAGTAATTCGAGTGGTTGTTAAATAGTTGAGTGCTGTTACATAAGCTTTTGAATTGTAGCATAAATAAATGAATCTGTGTGAGGGTATTTTTTCAGGCATCGTTATGAATACATCTGTGATACTTTCTGCTTAACTTTGAATCCTTTAGCTTACCTCCAGTAAAATTATTCATAGCTTAGACTCACTGGTGCCAACGCTATGTTCTTCTCACTAATGCAGCATGGGAATAGCTTTCTTACATATTTCTTCTCATAATGGTGCTTTACTGAATAAGTAAAATGTTATCTCAAGTACACAACTAAGAAATTGCATTAGAGAAATATCAAAGCCCTAAGCCTACAATGATTTAGACATCGAGGAACAAAATATTGGAAAGTCTCTTAATGCCTAAAAGCTTACTTGGCCCAAGATTGTTTTTCTTAATGTGGTGCTTACAAAGAATTAATGAAATTGGATTACTCACCTGTTGGAAATTTAAACCATTTGAATATTCAGTTTTTCGTTTGAAAAGTGGGGGAAGGAGACAAGGAAAAGAAGAAAAAGGAAAAAACCAAAAAAAGCAACAGAAACCAAGCCAAGCTTTTCTTAATGGTGCTTTGCAGATGTGTTAACTTCTAAAAATATTTCTGGGATTCAGTAAAATTCTATTCATATTTGATTTTAACAAAAATAATTTCATCATTAGCAAGCATTCTTCAGACCCACGATGTTCATGTTATCATAGAAAGTGAGACAAAGGATATAAGTCATAGGACTCTTTAAGGTCTCTATGTACCTACAGCTACTGATGATTTCTTCAGCTTAATCTTCCTGATTCCTTCCAGAGCCCACATGGACAGATAAAAGCAATATAGCAATATGCTGCACCAGAAAAGCAAACACAGACACTTAAAATAGCTTTGTTTGCCTGATGCATGCCTGTGCTTTCTGAAATAGTTCTTCCAAGGTATGTGACATTGGCAACACATAATTGCACAATATGACCTTGTGTAAAAACATGACTTGTTTTCAAACATTGAGATGATTTCTGTAACAATTTCTGTTTCTTCTAAACTTGCCTTTAATTATTTTTCTGTGGTGGCTATTTAAGAAGCCGATCATTGCCATGTAAGCAGTATTACGGGAGAGTCAGAGGTTTAGCAAACCCCTGATGTGTGTTCCAAATGGATATGAGATTACAGAGGTTTAAGAGCGGCCCTTATTTGCATACATTTTGAAATGCTCTTTGAAAATCGATCATTTCAGAGCAAGCACAACCATCTGAAGATAAGAAACAAGCTTTCCCACATTATGCAAATTCCCACCCAAGTCAGAGAATGTCTCTTCACTTCTGGAACAGAGAGGGTTTGCACATTTGAACTTCACAGAGTTCAACTCAGCTCTCTCTCATTTTCTTTCCTCCTCAGTAATTATTCTTAACTGTGCTATTGTAACTCTAAGATATGTGTGAGCAAGTGCATACAAAATCAATCTTCACTTATGGTTTCTTTGGATTTTTTTATACTTCTGTTCCTCCCAGTAATGAG
This sequence comes from Eulacestoma nigropectus, assembly GCA_013397775.1. NCBI lineage: Eukaryota > Metazoa > Chordata > Aves > Passeriformes > Eulacestoma > Eulacestoma nigropectus. The sequence continues at coordinate 205,968 of VZTE01001014.1, forward strand.
CATGTTATGACATTCAAATGTGCTTATGTGTATGGTTCAAATCAGTCATTTTTAGAGGTTAAGGAGTCATTGGCTGCAGCAAATTAATCCTGTGACTGCGACAAGCTTTTCCAAGTGCAGTTTCCATTCTGTGTCATTCCAATTGTTGAAAAATAAACACATCTGTAACCTAAGGAAACTTCCTTTTTACTCACAGTTGGACTATTTACTATTCCTGATGCACAGGCATGGTAAAAACATAAAATGACACTGTTTTATTTTAAAATATTTTAAAATCCAAAGAATTGAGAGCAGAACAAAAAATTGCAAATACACTCCAGCAAGACATCATGCTCCATAAACTGTACCTGAAAAGCCTGATAGTGACAGAACAACTTGTTTTCACCCATCATGGAAAAAAACATTAGATTGAAGTCCAGCAAAAGTCTGCAGTGAAAACAGGTATTCTTTGTTCTCTGGGCAGATGGATTTGTTTTGATCAGTCTCCAGAAAGATCTGTTCCACTGAATGTTTGTCTAGGCCAAATATAGGGGTTCTTTTTCCACTGGAAAGTGGAAGTCACAGGTCAATTTTTCTGCTACTCAAAAGAAATATGTAAGAAGTAGAAAGGGTGAGACAGCTGTGTTGGTCCTGTTGTGGGCAAAGGATAGGATCATCTAATATTCCTACTGAAAAGATTTTACACACCTTCCTTGCTCTACAGGGGACAGTGAGATTTTCTGGGGTACTTACACTAGCAAGGGAGGTGTTTAGGGCTATGATCTGCTATAGGTCTGGAGAATGCTAGCCTGAATCCTCCCATGAAATTGTAATTTCTGTAAAGTCAGTGGCAGTTTTCTCACTGACTTGCAGGGAGACAGAATTTCACATGTGCTTTGAACAGCTTGGTCTTGAGATGTGAAGCAAACACTAACAAAGCCAAATAGGTGTAGTCATTCTTTGTCTGATGATCACTTCTTTGGGTGGAAACGTCTCTACAGTAGAATGAGATGGAATGCTATAAAATGGAGAAAATTGAATTACTTTGGTTTTTTCCCTGTACTAGATAACCAGGCTAAACATGTAGATTGGGAAAAAAACTGCACTATCATAAAACCTACATACTACTTCACTGAGCTGCTTTATTGAATATTTTTTCTCTATCAGGACAAAGTTTTGGTAATGTATTTATGACAATTCAAGAAGGTCTGGCTGAAACAACGGTGGACTTGGACACTATGTCAAAACATCTAATAACCTGCCCAGTCTTAAAAGGCTGCTATTAAAAATTGAGACAGTGAACATGAACATGGCAGATCTGAAGAACTGCCTACATTTTTTTATAATTTAGTAAAATGCCTAATTAAATTAAGGTAAATACTGTTTACATTTTTTCGTTCTTGAGTGAGAAAAGTTTCATTCTTTCAGACTTTTAACAACTGAAATTTCTCCAGTAATCTCCTAATTTAATGAACATACACTGCAGTGAAGATTTATACATAGCAATTTAGAAATTCTAGATAATTCCAGTTACTCAGTGAGACAAAGTAAAGGCTATTGTTACCTTATAATTTATTTAAAACAACTAGAAGTCTTCAGTTTCTTCTGCAGGTGGCCTGTTTGAATTCACATGTAAGGCTTTAAAGGAAAAGAATTTGCAATGAGCAATCAAAAGAAATTTCCATTATTTTTAATCTTCACTCCTATTACCATCGTATTATGCTGTGAAATTGCAAGTAAAGCACATTAGCTTCTATGAAACAGCTATGAAAGTTTGGAGGTTTTTTTAGTTTTAACCTTGAATGTTAGAATATAATTACAATATTTTAATGTAATAGCAAAAAATACTTCATTATGCCAATCAAGAGATTATCTTTGTGGAAATAAAACCAGAGATTACTTCAGTTTTCAGTATCATGGCTTTGCAGGTCATTTATCCTGTGTAATGTAAAGCTGTCTTGGCGTAGTTTGGACAGTACCTTTGGTTACAATGACCAACAGTCGTCTGAAATAATAGCTCTGGTCCCTTGAACAGATAAAGAAAAATGTTGTCCTGATGGATGGCTGGATGGCTTTTGTTCATTATTATTTTATAACAGGCAAGAAGATATCTCAGACCTGCTCCTGTCAATTAAATACTTTATATGTGCCATTTTTAGTTCTTTGGCAGAAAGCGTAGGTATGAATTTAAAAGAAAGCAGTGTTCACGTATCTTCAAAAAACAACAAAGCCCTTAAAAATTCAGATTTGAACACAGTCTGACTAGAAGCACGTAAAAACTAATCCCATGAAGTCACAGGAAAACTCAGAATCCGTGACAGTCTTTTAGACTGATACTCTTCTAAAATGACAGAACGGGAGCTAATAGATGTATACTGAATGCAGAAAAAGGGGCAAAAATATTGGGAAGGGGAAGACAGAGTCTGGAGTGTTTGAAATTTTCATACGATATTGCTGTAATTTGTGGAACTGTCTCATTGTGTTTGCATTGGATTAATGAAAGCCAGTTAGCTGAAAATCATTGCCATCCTGATCATGACACTCAAGGCTGTTTACACTAAGAAAAAAAAGTGTGTTCAAGTGCTGTATATTTCATATTCAACATATAGGGTTTGGGTTCACTTCAGAAAGCTTAGAACAGTGTTCATAAACTGCTCCTAAATCACCACTGTATCATTTCCCAAAGTATGCACAATAACAAGAGAATTTTTTCTGGACTGTAAAAATACACTAAATGAGTACTACAGACACAGATGTCAAGCAGGTGAAATGTTTCAAATAATGCACAAGAACTGTTGAAACAAAACCTCAAAGAATTTTAGGATTTTCTTTTTTAAATACCCACCACTCCCCTCTGCCTACAAAAGGAGAGAAAATGCGGAAAATCAAATTTTTGAAAGAAAAGAATTGGCTGTAGTTTGTAGTAGCTCTCATATTAATTCTCAAAGAATATGTGATCTTGAGCATATCTAACACAATTATACAATTTTTGTGAAGCAGAAAGTGGAAAATTCTTACTTGTCAAATCCTGAAAATAAAAAGGGAAATGATAAATGACCTGCAAATTAGGGAGAAGTTCAGCCACCTTTTTCACGAAGAGTATAAACTCATTTCATTTGTCCAGATGATTTAATTGCAGATTATTTGCTGAGGTGTGAAACTGTGCTGTTACTGTTTATTATTCCAGCAGAAACAATAAGGTGCCCAAAATGAACACCTAAAAAATCTAAATAAAAGTATAGAATACCTAAAAATCTACAATAAACCACACAACAATTTGAAAGGTAATGGAAAATTAGAATACACAATTTAAATAAAGGCATACATACTGCCTATAAAACAGAAGTGAAATCTGAATATTTAAGAGCTGAGATACTGAGTAAGATGAGGGGTTGTTTTACCACTAGCATCCATATAATTTTATGAAAGAAAATCAGCAGCAGCTAAGAGAATTCCTAATCTGGTATTGGTGGCTACCCCCATCTAAGGTACTTTTCACACCACAGTGATTGATTGTATGATGTTATGAATTAATCTGCAGTGTCAGTTGTCTTTTCCTATTTTTCTATTATGATGACATTCCTTTTAGCACAGCAACCACTTGCTTCCTGATGAATATCTGATCATTCTTTTTCCAACAGGGACTCAGCATCTGTACTAGTGCTAAGAAACATTTTTGAGACTGGGTGCCCAGGATAACCAATAAAAGATAAACAGTGTATCACCACCACAAATACAGAATTTAGAAATCCACATATTACTCTGAAATCTGGTCTATCTAATGAAAATAAAAAGTAGTGAAAAAATTTTAAATGATCTGCTAGAGAATCAGCTACAATATATTATAAAAATGAATAGCTGTGTAGAGGTTATACACATGTGACAGGGTCCTGAGGATTGGCTGTCCCTCTCCAGCCCCTTCAGGGCTACCCCTGCCCACAGCCCAGGACCCCATGGCACCCCCCACAGTGCTATCATCCCCTGCCCCAGTGATGTTGCAGCAGAGCTGGTCTCCAGCTCCCACGGCCCTGCCCTGTCCAGTTATGCCCCTGGTGAGCCAGGCTCTCCCTTGCGTCATGTCCTGGTGCAGCCTCAGCCTGTCAATATCCTTGGGGAGATGTCTGATGCCTAGAGCTGCCCCACTGCCCCTGGCTGTCTGGCAGCTGACAGTGTAACTAGGAGTGGCCCTTCTGTCAGGGTCTGCCCTTTCTGTTCCTCTAGCACTCCCTATGCCTCCGAGAGCTTCCCCCAGCCCAGTGCTGACTCCTTGTCAACCCCAATGAGCCGACCTGGTCTCCTGAACTCATCGTGAACAACCTGACGCAATAACTTTCAGTTCCAACACCAAGTGCCCCAGTCACATCACGTTCACAGCTTGTTCTTCCTGCCCTTGCTCCATGTCCCATGGGAGAGCCACGTGACAATCCACAGCAATTAAATCTCCCTTCTGACCCAAATCTATGTGCCCTGTCAATATGCTCAGGCTTTCGCCTGTCCCAATTTCAAATAGTGTAGGATGTAAATCACCTGACCTCTCTAAGACTCCCTATGTATATATATGTACATTTATAAATTTAACACTGATTAAATTCAGAACAGGTGTCTGGCCTCCTCCTTATTATCACATTCATAAGACTCCAGATTAAGGTTGTCTAACCTACATGCCAAGTTGTTTGTGGTAGCTGACTCCTGTTAGCTCCCAAACTCTGTGCCAGGGACCAGGGAGTTTGGGCAGAGCACAAAGCCAGAATCCAAGGCTGAGGGAGAGTGACTGCACAACAATTCAACGAATCTCTTAAATCTAGAGAAGAGAAGACAGAGAGAAGATCTCATTAAAGCATATAAATATCTCAAATAATGGTGTCAAGAGGATGGTGACAGATTCTTTTCAGTGGTGCTCAGTGACAGGACGAGGAGAAATGGCCATAAACTAAAACAGCAGTTCCACCTCAACTTGAGGAAGCACTTCTTTATATTGAGCATGGCAGAGCACTGCCCAGGGGATCCATGGATTTTCCCTTTCTGGAGACATTCGAAACCCACCTGTGTAACCTGCTCTAGGGTGACCCTGCCTTGGCAGGGGATTTGGACTAGATGATCTGGGGGGCCTTTTAAACCCTAACAATTCTGGATAATTCTATGGATCCTGTGGGCACAGTCCCCACAGTACTCAACCAGGAAAAACAGTCCAGGATGTGGTTGGTGACAGGTGCCAGTCAGGAGTCTAGAAATGGTCAGACAAGTCCACAGTGTCCAGGTAGGCTCAAATTCAAGCTGGGAAATCAAGGTTGGTCTCAACAAGGTGAGTAACCTTGCTTAGCATGCTGACATGCAGCTCAGGCAAGCTAGATAGGAGAGTTTGGGTTCCCAAGCAGAGAAGAAAGACCCTTCTCAGCCTGCTTTTCCTCAGTAGCCTGATCCCAGATGAACCAACTGCACTACACCAGTGTTGGGCTGTCCAGCAAACCCTTGCAATGAGGAGGAAGCGTGCTCAGGACCATGACCCACTGTTTGGAAATTGCAGAATAACAGCTGAACAGAGAGAGTAATACTGCAAAGCGCGATTCTTTCGCATCATTTAATATATTAGTACAGACAGATGTCTTAATTCTATGGATCCCCTCAAGGGGTGTTACAGGAGAAAAAATACTTGATGGTCACACGCCTGTGAAGACAACTAAAATTCTCGTATTTTCTTCCTTTTTACAGTAAAATCCATGTAGTTGCAATAGGTATCCTACAATCTGAGTATAGAGGAAATTCCCTGGAAATAGCATAGACGCTGCTTATTCAGCCAATAAGGATGGATAATCAGCTTCATCTTTTTCTATATTTGTAACACTGTTTGTAACTTTTTCTATATTTGTAGTAGTTTGATTATATGACAATTCTGCTCTTTCTCCACAGATAAATTTCTCCTTTTATGTGAAACATGAATTACAAAATAGGACCATTGCTGTCCTGGGTTATCTATTCATGGGTGAGTATCTCAATTAATGGAAATCAATTAAGATACCAGCTCAGACATAAATTCTCCATTTGTTTTCCTAAATTTTCCCCATTAAAAATTTCTCCTAGTTTTCTTTTTCATGTCCTCAATGTTCCTATCCATACAAGTGCTTTTTCACTCTCATCCAGGATGCTCTAAAGAAGAAATATCTCTAAGGTTTTTGTGGTGGAGATTATATTTTGATACAGTCCGAAACATGTTTTTTTCAGAAATCTTATCTTGCAATTAATTTGCTTGAGTCTAAAAGTAAAAATAAAAGTTTTGTGTTGACTGATCTGTCTTAGTTGGGATTCACAAAACCATTTTCACTACTATTTTAATGCAGAAGCAAAGATATGTGTTTCGGAGCCATTAAAGCCACAGAAAGAAATGAAGAGGCAGATTTTATAATTGCACATACACGAACACAGTGAACAATTTATCTGTGTTTATATTGAACTCTCCTTACATTTTAATACTTAACTCCAGGAAGAAGTAATTTTTTTGCATGTGGTAACATCAGCTTTATGGAAAAAAAATCTTACGGTGCTTTTTTATAAATTGTCATCTAACTGAGCAACATGGGTCAGTCTCTACATCACATAACATTTTGACTCAATAAAGAAGAAAAGATTACTATTATGGAATAACTTTTGCTAGACCTCATTTGTACAGTGAAGAGGAAATCATCCTTATCCATTTTATGCGCTGAGTGTGAAGGTAAGATGTGCCAATGGGTCAGCATTCAGTGAAAGACAGTGACTGTTCTCTCTGAAACAGCTTGCACTACAGCTAAAGGCTAGGGAGTTCAGCATGGCACTGTGAGGCCCATGCTTTATTATATACTTGTCCGTATTTCAAAGAAGAGCTTAGAATATGTGGGTTTGTCTAGAAAAAGAAAACTGAGGCACAGACAGGAGGAAAAAAAACATTATGAGAAAAAGAGATGGCCACAAAGAGGTAAGCTTTCTCCTTCACTCAGAGCAGAAAAGTAAAAAACTGAACTGAGACACAGATCTGTTATCATAGATAGTAGTTGAGAAAAATTTTTAATGTGACTCATGATTAAAACACTAAATAAGTTTTTCAATAGTTTTGGATGTTATAAAGGTAACAAAGGAATATTTTAAGGAATTGATAGAAAAAATATCTGCAAGAAAAAAATTACTTACTTAAATTTACGTGATTCTGCTTTCATTAAGGGACAGACTGGCTGATACCTTAAGATCCCTTCCAGCTCTATTTAACAACAATTCTATCACAAATGGAGGGATGTTTATAGGGGAGTTTTTTGAGGTTTTTTTCAAAGCATGTTCAAAAAATACACTTAGGTTTAATTTTTGGTTTATGGGTTTCGGTTTTTTTTGTTTTGCTTTGCTTCTGGTTTTGTTGTTATTTTGTTTTAAAGATATTTTTAGTTCTTTTTCTAGCTTAGTTAAGATATTCTCTCCTCAGCCCAACATGAGAACTTTGAGGCACTTGATGTAAGGATAATATCTTCCAACTATTTCCACAGAAATGCTTGAAAGCAGTTCGAGTCATAAAATATTAGATGGGCCAGTGCATTTGGTTTCTTGGAGGAGCTGTGTGTAGGATCAGCATGTTCAAGATCTTAAGTCAGTGTTTATAGTTTTCCTTGCACATTTTATTTTATCCCAACAAAGTGCCTCTAAGCTAACATCTGCATCAATCTCCTTGCAGTCCTTGAATGTTTAAGCAGAAAAATAAATTAGAAAATAAAGTCTACTGTATATAACTTAATAAGGACTAAACTAAGGCTCTACTCCTTATATTGTTCATACATTTTGCATTTGACAATGGCTGGGAACAAAATCAAAACCAGTTCTGTAGTTGTGCACAGAATCATTGTAGTTTTCTTTTTTTTTTCCCTATGTAAATAAATCAATTTTTCTCTGTTTATCTTTCCTCCAAGGAAAGACTGCTCACACTGTCTGTGCTGTACCATCAAACAGCATCTTATTAATCAAAAGCTGAAATTTGTTGTATGTTTGGTGATCCCTGACAGAGATTGAACTCAGTATTATCATTTTAAAGCTCAGATGAGGTATTTCATGCATTATTTTTACCCCTCTAAGAAAGTTCTGGAGTTATATTAGTTTGAATGTAAATTTCCATGCAAGGTTTTGTTTTAACCTCACAAGAGAGCTAATGTCAGAAATACCCATTTTCCTGAGTACAGAGTAGGCCACTACCAGAGGCATTGTATCAGCTAAGAGTAGCTATAGTTCCATCCCAGCAGGGCAACTCTTCTGTTGTTGTGTCATCTGTGTAAAGAATTATAACCTCAAGTGAAAATAAAAATCCTTGTTCCATGCAGAGGGCATCGTTACAAAATTAAATTAGTAGGAAAAGACAGCGCTAAAGGTAGAATGCTAGTTTTTCCTTCCTTTTTGATTCCAAAAGTGATATATCAAAATGTTAGAGTATGATTTTGCTGAAGAAATAGATGATAAACCATTCTAATATAAATGTCTATGAGAGTCCCACCAGTGCAATCACAGAAAATACAATTGTAACAGTAGAAAAATTTATCATTTGCTTTGGAAAACATAAAATGGAACTTGTTATTGCATTAAGTTTAACCTCAAATCTGTCTGTGCACTAATTTAAAACCCTAAAGGATAGCACACTATCTGCAGAACTAAAAAAAAATGGTGTATTTTAACTGGAATTTGCATTTAAAAATTGTTTGAGGTATTTCTTGGTAACACAATCAGAGCTGTTCCACTTCACTGAAATAATTCAATATGCATCCAACAATAGAAATAGTATTTCCTAATACAAGTAACCTTCCCAATGCAAATCTACACAATCTCATAAAATATTAAATTGTGTTCTTCAAAGCTGTGCAAGATAAGAGATGTTGTTCAAATGTGAGTCTTGTTCGACATCATATTTCTTTATTAATGCAAAGTTTTCCAACTTCCTGAACATGAAAGAGTTTTCTTGCATGATATGCTTCTTGGGCTTTTTGTTTGTTTGGTTTGGTTTGGTTTGTATTTTTCTGGAGGCAGTCCGCAACTTGCCTAAATCTCCTAAAAAGTCCAATAATAACTATATAAAAATAAAGTGTAGTGTTAAATGTTTGAGTTTTTTTCCTCTGTTATGCTACTGTTATTGGTCCATGTAAAACTGGCTGAGAGGGTAGCAATTTTATCAGGCTGTTTTAAAAAGTCTCTAGGATGATGTGGTAAGGAGTATGTATATGATCAGACAGACATATTGCTGTCCATTAAAAGTTTTGAAAGGAATCACTAGAGAGTACTTAGCAGAAGCTACAAACATCCTCAGTATTGAACAGATAAGGTTATCCAAGCCCTTTAATGCCATCTCCAGAGACAAGACTGAGAAAGCTTGATGGAGTTCAGAATATTTTAGCTTTTATGTTGACAAACTGATGCTACTAGAACTGTAAAAATGAAGTTTAGATGACAAAGTTGGCAACAGCAGCATTTTTCACAGCAAAGGAAGCATTACCTGCTTACTATAACTAAAAGAATGGAAGGAGCAAATGGGATATAAAGTAAATCTCAAGCTGCCAAAAATTTAAAAGAACATTTAAATCACAGTCTGTTCATTCTAACTTGTTTTCAGCAGGAGTTTTATATAAGTTGTACCTGATTTTCTGAGGTTTTGTTTTGTTTGCATTAACCTTGATTGACAATGTGATAATACCAATACTGGAGCAGAATACAACATATGGAAATTGGCTTAAGAATCTGAAGGATTCGTTTTTATTTTATATTACCATAAACTCTAGGATGTCTAAGACTGTTTTTCTTTTTTCTTCTGCCTGAAATAAGAACTAAGTGTTCTCCCAAAGAGCACCCACCAGTGGCATAAAACCAAAGCATTATTTTTGGTATGGTGTACGACTCTCTCCCCTCCATAGCTGACATTTCACTATCATTTCAGTATCAGTTTGTTTTGGTTTTTTTTTTTTTTTTTTTTTTTTTTTAATCTTTGCCTCAATGAGCTGAAGGAAAAATGTTTTAACCCTTAAACTCACTCTTAATCAGATACATAATACATTTTATCATTTATATTGTTTTTCTTGGGTAGAAAACCAATTTATTTTTCTAGTAGACCCCTTTATCATGACAAGTAAACTTAATAAATGTTAAAATTAATAAAGGTGGAGAATGTATGTCTTTTTTTTTTCTATGACTATATTTCTATTTATGTGTGCATAATATATTGCAGGAATTGATTCTATGACTAGGCTGTGGAGACATTTGAGAATCCAGTAACATGCAAAAGAACATCTGCCTTGATGTCTGTCTTTTTACCTTAAGGTAAAAAATTCAAAAAATTATCCATTTGTGAAGAATTTCAAGAACAATTATCACGAAGTGACAGAGAATTTCTAGTTTCTTCCCAAGAGAGTAAAATTAAAGATAACACCTTGTAGTTGTGTAGCTATTTATAGAAATTTTATGTCAAGCACCATTATTTGAAATACATCTCTGCCATCTGCTCGAGTCCCAGAATTCAAAATGGGAAGATTCTGCAGTTATGATACACAAGTCTAACATAAAATGTAAAAATGTGTCTATAATCAAAGCATTCCTGTCCAGCCTAGTCTAAAAAAAATTATGTTCTTATTAGTCATAGGCCTTACATTTGCATCACAGATATGAAGATTTTTGTACCTTCCAAATATCAACAGTAGCTTTATGAAAATGAAAAATTAACGCATAACTATTAAAGAGTGGGCAAATAAATATTATGCAAGTTTACTGCAAGGTTCCTAGAATAGTGATCTCCAGTGTTATGTTGTATGAAAAATACACAGGCAGATTATTTCCTGCAAGAGGTTACCATGTAATTTGAGAAAGGTTTCATCACTTAGAGCTTATATTTAAAAAAAAAATCCAGTTTATGCAAGACGTCCATTAACCTGAACTTGATATTCTGTCTTAGAACAAATCACCTCATACTGCTGATTATATGTGTGTTCTGAGATATAGGTGCAATATCCACTCCTACAATGACATCATGAGCCACAGGAATTGTTCTGCTTTCCTTGAAACTGCAATGCTTACATCCATGCTAAATCAGAAATTGACAGGTCTAGATCCATAACTTCCCCCACAAAAGAGGACGAACATATGAAATCTCCTTTAAATTTGTCCTTTAAGTGCCTTATTGTTAAACTGTAAATAGGTTCATGTTTATGCTGCAGAAATTCTAGCCAAACAGTTTCAAAAATTTTTTAAAATAGGGTCAAAACAAAAAAAAAAAAAAAAAAAAAAAACATTTTAAAAAAATCTGGGTGGTAACNAAAAAAGAGAGTCTTAAAAAAATATGGTAGGTAGATCCTTCTGATAAAATCTGAGCTTTATTCGGTGAAGCTATATGATTTGACATATAGTGATGAATGTAAGAAGAAAAATACTGGAACAAAAATAGAAATAAACTGTGACATAGAATGTACATAAGATATAGTTTTAACTTCTGTTTAACCTATGATATTAGGTATTATCATAAGACTGATGTTTTTTACTATAGGTGTATAGCTTTTACAGTGGAGTGGGGAGAGCAGTCTTGTTGTTGTTTAGGGTTTTTTTTTGTTGTTGTCTTTTTTTTTT